>JAIPRM010002570.1:0-29852 GCA_025469315.1 Stegophylla sp. TES_Ste_2020
AATCACGCATCCTAATGAACTTTTGACGGACCGATCTGCGGTCGCCGATTACGAGTAATGGGCGTGTCAACGACGCACATCGCGTGCTTGCGCCGCACGAAAACATCTAACAGCGCGTTCTCTCGGTCGTTGTATACGTTTCACTTTCTGTGTAGCGTCCTCTTAATAAGTATATCTTAAATAGTGATATAAACTAGTATATATTTTTGCGTTATCAACAGCTGTGCTGTCAAAGTTGATAACAATGGTATATCGGAGAAGAGGAGTTCGCGGGTTGAATGCGCCGCGGGTTATAGCTGATAATTCTAATCAAGAGTTTGAATTCTAACTTCAAATAAAACAATGTTATCACCTGTGCAAACTCGGACGAATATTGATTTTTCGTGAAAAGTTGCTGACATAGTTGTTAATTATACATGATCCTCGCTATCGTCTCTAAACAGATCGCATCTTGCCGGACCACCGCCATCTTACATCGTTCCAGCCTAGATAAGAATTACAAACTTGGATTCTTGGACCTTATAATTCAACAATTTTCAACAAGTAAGTGTATTGCTCTCGTTACCGTAGTCACAGCGGCCCGTTGACCCGCGATGATTGATATAAACAAAACGATTGGGATTTTATTACTTTCATGTCCATATATGCGTGAACGTAAATGCCGCGACTGCATCGTGTCCCGCTTGTGTGTTTCACCAGAGGAAACAGACAAAAAAGGTTACCACAAAGTCCTGCATGATTTAGCGAGTTGGTATAGCCAACCTATTTTCAACCCAATACTAGGTATATGCACCCAATACACAATATACGCTAATACTTGTGCGTATATTGTGTAGACGGAGAAGGGGTGATATAAGGGATATAACGCGGCGTACCACGTTAAACTTCGTTTTCACTCAACATTTTCTGGCCCAATTCAGTGCATCGACCATATCGTCCATTTATTAGACTCATTTATATTACTCGACACGTGCGTTTTCCAGTGCACGCCGCTCGGCGGCTGTTGTCCGACCATTTCATTGTAGGTAGAAAGTTTCCCATTATAGGTCCCGTACCTATTCGGTAGCTTGGAAGTAGTGCATGAGAACGAAAGCGATCCAGAATATTAATAAAAACGAGTATTCAATTCGACGACGTAATTTTGAACTCCTTGTCGATTGTTATTATCGAAAATAATATTTTTATTAGGTGGGTAATCACGATTTTTGTATATTACATGTACTATAAATGCCTGGTCGATTATTAAGTAGGTACGTTTTAATATATGCTCATTAGCAGGGTTCAACTGTGTATTTTCATGTATAGGTATCTAAATGAGTGTATGGTATAGAACTGATCTGAAAAAAATTTGACTTAACAATGTTTATAAATGAACAATTAATTCTTACTACCTATATTTAAATATGCAATTGTTATAGTTATCTGTAATTATTTTAACAATTTTAATAGTTTTGGATTTTGATAATAAATAAGGATAAAATATTGTATGCATCAGTAATTTTAGGTATTAATTTATTGAATTGTATAACAGAATATATACATATTATATAGTATGATAATCTATGTATTAAATAATTAAGTTTTTTTATATCTTCTGAATTCATGTTTAAAAAATTAATTATTCATAATATATATATTTTTTTTATTTATTGAATAATTTCCAACTAATACAATAATTATACTTAAAACAAACTTATCAATATAACAAAAGATTTGGTCGCCTCCAAGCCAGTGGCTGTGCAGAGAAGAGAGTTCTAAAAAAAAAAAAATAAAAAATAACCTTTCTAATTCGTGCATGCAAGTTGAATTACATTTAAAGAGATTTAAGTTAATAGCTATAGTATTTATATTATGTACTATGTTTATATTTTTACATTTTATTTATAATGGTATCGATAACAAGTTTCTTAAAGCTAAGTTGACTATAAAAGTCATGCAGTTTAATTTTAAATTTAATACAGAAGTTTATAAAAACGTAATATGGTCCTGATTATACAAAAGTTGTTCTAAATTTAGAAATATTTATATTAATATACTTTTTATACCTAGTGTTTAGACGTCAAATTAAATTAATCATATTTAGAAAATACGTATGTTATATGCATGTATGTGTGTATATATGTATATATTGGGTATATTTCCCTTTATCAACAATACCGCCGATAAGACTATTTTAAACGGTCGAACTGTGACCGTTACTGGCTCTTATATCTAAGTTCAGTATCCGCTACGACACGAAGGCGTATAAGCATTACCGCTCGTCTTTCGAGTTATTCGAAGTGTTTATAATGTTTATTACTACTTGAATAAAACTAAATCTTTACCAGTCATATAAAGTACGTGCGTTATTTCATTTTCTGCACGCCCCAACATGGTCCTTCGAGTGCACGGATTCAATAAAATTTAGTTTGTTCAAGTTTTAGTTCGTATGGAATTCTAGTGTGCGGTGCTCATGACATTTAATATGTTCAGTGTTTAGGAATATCGTTTATGTTGCGTTTTTCGTATTTAGTATCAAATTCCGAATGCCGTTCAGTGGCACATCTCGTTTATACCTATTAATTTATCGTGAGATTTGATCCGGGCCAATCTAGTGTGGTACACCGTTCCAGTCGACGACTTAGTGATATCGTCAGCCTCGTCAGGGCATATTTCAAGCAGTCAAAGGTAGGAGAATCATATGCCAAAATGTTTATTCCTATTCTCTTTACATTACGCATAATATAATATCTAATATTATCCTAATAGTAGCCGATAGTCTCGATTTCCATCGCTGCGCACGAGTTAGGTTTTTATGCTTTAAGCGTTTGCCGTGTTATAGTTATCTATACACTCAAGGTCACGATCACGATCGCATTAAATTATATGCGATTACGCGAGGTCTGGTCGCCTCTCGAGCGATAAACAGATAAACCAAGTTGTGCTATCATTTCGTAAATTAAAACTTCCAAACGATAGTATTTATTATTACTCACGAATAATTATATTATTTACCTCGTTCGTCACGTATCAAATTTCGCGCTCAATATTATTGTATGACACAATATTTATTGTAACACTTACATGTGCTGTATCATATCATAACAGTGGTAGTGAAGAGCGCTATCTTCGTAACTTTCACTGATTGTTTACATTAATAATGAATGAATTAATATCACGGCGCGGCCAACTAAAAGGCCAATTAACTCGTTTAGCGACCTATTTACGCGGAAATACTTGTAATGTCGATCAAATTGATATAGATCAAATTCGCATAAGAGCTGTAAAGGCTAGAGAAACGTGGGATGACTTCCAACAGATTCAGGCATAAATTGAGGAGGTAGGAATTACCGCGGAATCAGAATCATATAGAGTTGATTTTGAAGACATATTCTTTAAAAATTTAGCGATATGCGACAAGCTCGTTAGAGAGTCGTCTCTTAGCGATACGAGCACACGGTTTAATCAATGCGGGTCAAATAATGCTCCGACAGTTACCGCAAACGGCGTGAGTCATATTGCGTCCGATTCCCAGCCCGTACAATCGACAATTAAATTAGCAGCGCTTCAAATACCAACATTTTCTGGAGTATATACAGAATGGGCTACGTTCTATGACATATTTCTCGCCCTCGTTCATAGCAATACGTCCCTCAGTGATGTACAAAAATTCTTTTATCTACGATCTGCGATCACGGGTGATGCTGAGAATGTCATTAAATGTTTACAAACTACTGCCGATAACTATAAGGTAGCGTGGGAAAGTCTAATTGCACGCTATAACAACAAACGTGTCTTGGTTCAAGTCCACATACAGTCTTTGTTCGATTTCGAGCCAGTAAAGAAAGAATCGTCATTACAATTACGAAAATTAGTAGACGCCTTAACAGGGCATTTAAAGGCTCTCGAATCGCTCGGACAAAATCCTCAAAATTGGGGTGCGCTATTGTTACATCTTATCACGTCAAAATTAGATTCTAACACAATGCGTGAATGGGAAACTAGCTCGTCAGGACGGACGTTCCGTCTGTTGACAGCTTAATTAATTTCCTTCAGTTAAGATTTCGTGTATTAGAGGCCGTTGAATCGTCTAAGTTAATAAACGCTAGTCAAGATAGTAATAATCGTAAACACGCGCATGTATTGAAAAAACCTTATAATAAATCTAATGCGTTTGCTGCTACTGGTGAAATTAAATGTTTTGTATGCAAAAAGGCTCACACTATTTATCATTGTCCATCCTTTTTAGGCTTACCTGTTATTGATCGAATTAAAAGGATAACGGAGCTTAAATTATGTAAAACGTGTTTAAGATCACACACGGGCGAAAAGTGTCGTTTTAGGCGTTGTCCCACATGTTCGCAGCCTCACAACGGCTTATTGCACATTCCGCGCCCGGACGACCGCAATAGTGGTAAATCACTAAACTCGCCTATTACTAGCGCCGAACGGGATAAATTCCTCGATAAATCCGAAGTTGACGATAGCATTCCTACATCATTAACAATTAATGCGCACACGTATCGAAAAAATACTTGTAGTCAAATTTTATTATCTACTGCGATAGTCATCGCCCTTGATAATCAACGCCAGCCAATTTTATGTCGCGTATTACTGGACAGTGGTTCGCAGCACAATTTTGTAACAGAATCTATGGCTCAGCGTTTAAGATTAAAACGCACTAAAACGTCATGTGCTGTCGTCGGTATCAATGGCTCCACACACACGTCGTCTGGTAAGATTACTGCAACAATAAAATCTCGTAATTCGGATTATGCGTTAAGTTTATGCTTTTACGTGCTGCCTCGTTTAACCGCAAAATTACCTTTAATTTCCGCCGATCTTGCTAACTTTAATGTGCCAGCTGAAATCACATTAGCGGATCCGAATTTCAATATTCCAAAGGCGATCGATATGTTAATAGGCGCTGAAGTATTCTTTGAGTTATTGAGCAGTGAGCAGATTCGACCGGTTTTTAATGGACCAATTTTCCACAATACACGTTTCGGCTGGATAGTGTCGGGACCAGTTCCAGACTCATCCGAAATCGGTGATCACTCTAGTGTAGCTTTGTTTACTCGTTTAAACAATGAGTGTGAAAATCTCGAAAATAGAATGGCCGCCTTTTGGCGATTAGAAGAAATCCAAGACACTAATGTGTACACACTTGAAGAAAGGCGCTGTAAACAACATTTTGAAAAAAATGTTCGTCGTGATAGCGATGGCCGATTTATCGTCTTACTTCCGTTTCGCGAGTCTCTAAAATTAGGGAGTTCATATGAATCAGTCTTGAGAAGATTTTTAGCATTAGAACGTCGATTTCAAACAGATATTAGTTTGAAAAAAGATTACGTAAATTTCATAAATGAATATATTTCGCTCGGCCATATGGAAATTGCGCAACGTTCTGCAACGGAAAAGGATTGTTATTATTTACCGCATCATGCCGTGCGCAAAGAAACTAGTACCAGTACGAAATTAAGAGTTGTCTTCGACGCGTCCGCAAAAACGGATACGAATATAAGTTTAAACGATTGCGTCTCTAAAGGTCCTTGTATACAAGAGGAACTTGTATCCATTATGAGTCGATTTCGAACACATAAGTACGTAATCACAGCCGATATAAAAAAGATGTATCGTCAAATTTGGGTACACGAAAACCAGCGCGACTACCAACGCATTTTGTGGCGAGAAGACCCAAACCAGCCACTTAATGTGTTTAGGCTAAAAACCGTGACGTAAGGCGTGATTACGGCGTCTTACTTGGCTACTGCTTGTTTAAATAAATTAGCTGAAGAAGAAGAAAAAAATTACCCGGAAGCTTGTTTAGCTTTAAGTCGCGATTTCTATGTAGACGATTTTTTGAGCGGAGCGTCCTCTAAGGGTGGTGCATTGAAACTTCGCGATGACTTAATGACGGTACTCGGAAAGGCCGGCTTAGAACTTTCCAAATGGTCAAGTATAATCATCCAGATTTATTAAATAATGTTGATACATCGCCGCGGTCAAGCAGCGCAGACATTTTATGTTCTGAAGAAAAAATAAATAAAATTCTTGGTATATATTGGAATTGCGAAAATGACGCGTTTCAGTATAAGGTACTGCCATATAATAATCAAGCGTATGCGACGAAACGCAATATATTGTCCGAAATAGCATCCATATTCGACCCTCTTGGTCTTATAAGTCCAATAATAATTAAATTTAAAATTATTATACAAAAATTATGGCAATTAAAAATAGATTGGGACGCAAAACTTCCATCAGTGATTGAAGACGAATGGAAAAATTATCGCAAAAAATTAATTAATTTAAATTCGCTTGTCATTGAACGATCTGTAATAGGAAACAGTGATATTTTCGAAGTGCAATTACATGGGTTCGCAGATGCTTATTTAACATCGTATGGTGCTTGTTTGTATTTACGTGTAAAAAATACAAGCGGGGAAGTCACAGTAAATTTAATCTGTTCTAAATCACGCGTATCGCCGTTAAAAACTATTACGTTACCACGATTAGAGCTGCTAGCGGCCGTACTGCTCGCGCGATTAATTTCAAAATACGCGCCTAGTCTAAACTTACCTATTCAAGAAACATTTTGTTAGTCTGACTCAACTGTGGTCCTAGCATGGATAGCCTCGCAGTCTTCCAGGTGGAAAACCTTTGTAGCACACAGAGTCGGCGAAATACATGAGAAAACGTCCGTATCGCAATGGCGGCATGTTGGCAGCAAAGATAATCCCGCAGATATTGTTTCGCGTGGTTGCTGTCCGACTGAGATCTGTGGTTTAAATTTATGGTGGCGTGGGCCGTCATGGTTAATTCTAGATTCTTCTGAATGGCCAAACCTGAAGGGTGAGCTAAATCAAGACGACGAAAGTGCGTTGGAGGAAAGAATTGTTTCTCACGCGACGTCCACAATCGCATGTTACGATTTATCTATTTTAGAGCGGTATTCGTCGTTAGACAAGCTGATACGTATTATTTCATACTGTCGGCGATTTTCAAATAATGCATCCAAACAAAGAAAAATATTCGGACCAATCACCGCAACTGAATTTGAAGAAACGTTGATTCGTATTATAAAATTGGTTCAAGCAAGTAATTTTAATAGCGAAATTATAAATTAAAAAAATTCGCGTCAAGTACACACTAAAAGTCCTTTAGTACGTCTACGTCCTTTTTTAGATGAAACCGGCGTACTCAGGGTGGGCGGTCGTCTTAAAAATTCATCCACAATTGATATATTTCAACGACACCTTATATTGCTGCCGGCGAAAGGCGCACTAACCTACTTAATATTTTTACGAGAACATAAATCGTTGATGCACGCAGGGCCACAAGCAACGCTGTCCTCAATTCGATTGAAATATTGGCCACTCAATGGTCGCAATATTGCTCGTGCCGTCGTTCATCGTTGTGTGCAATGTTTTAAATACCGGCCAGTGGTAACACAACCAATTATGGGTGATTTACCAAAGCCACGCGTCGAGCCATCACGCGCCTTTTTAAAATCAGGTGTTGATTTCGCGGGGCCATTCTATATAAAGGCCAGTCTACGTCGTAACGCCCCGCTAAATAAGGCCTATGCGTGTGTGTGGGTATGCTTTGTTACCAAAGAGTTGGTTAATGATTTAACCACTCAGGCTTTTTTAAATGCAATGCAACGATTTTTTGATCGCCGTGGTTTATGTACCGATATATATTCGGATAATGCAACGAATTTCGTTGGCGCAAACCGCGGGCTAAAAGACCTCAAAACTTTATTCATGTCCAATGAACATCAAGAACAGGTACAAACCGCGTTATCTAAATCAGGCGTTCAATGGAATTTTATTCCCCCCAGATCGCCACATTTTGGCGGTTTGTGGGAGGCTGCAATTAAATCGCTCAAATCACATTTATATCGTACGCTTGGCAACGCAGCGCTAACATTTGAAGAGCTTAACACAGTGCTCGTGCGCATAGAAGCGATTTTAAACTCTCGTCCTATTACTCCTATCTCTAGTGATCCCTCCGATCTGTCCGTATTAACACCCGGACACTTCCTAATTGGCGATTCTCTAACTGCGTTACCCGATCGAGACGAAACGCTCGCACCTCAAAATCGGTTATCAAGGTGGCGTAGGGTAGCTCAAATTTCGCAGCATTTTTGGTCACGCTGGAGTAAAGACTATCTCCACCAGCTGCAGGAGCGAAGCAAGTGGTCTTGTTCAAAGGGTCCCAATATCCAGGTCGGTAATATCGTCTTGCTTCGTGACAACAATCTCCCGCCATTGAAATGGTCCATTGGCAGGGTAATCAGAGTCATTCCTTGCGCTGATGAGCAGGTGAGAGTGGCTATGGTAAAAACATCTCGTGGGAATTTAAAACGCGCGGTCCGAACGCTATGTCCATTGCCATTTGAAGGAAATTAAAAAAAAAATGTGTTAATTTATTTATTTATTTATTTATTTATTTTTTTTTTTAATAATATTTTTTAATATTCATGTATTTATTTATTTTTTTTGTATTTACTTGTATTATTCATATACCATAATACATATCATATCCACTGTTTACTCGAGCATTAATTTAAAGTTTGTATTATTATTATTATTAATTTTTGTAATTTAATTTGACTTGGTTTTTTTTTTCTTTTTAGTGTCTCTGAGTTATATTGAAGCATGAATGTTCAAGGTGGGCGGTATGTTTAGACGTCAAATTAAATTAATCATATTTAGAAAATACGTATGTTATATGCATGTATGTGTGTATATATGTATATATTGGGTATATTTCCCTTTATCAACAATACCGCCGATAAGACTATTTTAAACGGTCGAACTGTGACCGTTACTGGCTCTTATATCTAAGTTCAGTATCCGCTACGACACGAAGGCGTATAAGCATTACCGCTCGTCTTTCGAGTTATTCGAAGTGTTTATAATGTTTATTACTACTTGAATAAAACTAAATCTTTACCAGTCATATAAAGTACGTGCGTTATTTCATTTTCTGCACGCCCCAACACCTAGTATTATGACCATGCGCATATTGTGCTGAAATAATAGTATTTTTGTGTTTAAATAAAAGTGTACAAACAAGAAGTTGAGTGATGCCACGGCTTGTTGAATAAGTATTTTATAAGTGAATTTAATGTGGTCTCTAATTTAGTTGTATGTGTTTTATAAGCAGAGCCCCAGATTGCAATTCCATATGATACAATAGATTGTATTAACGCTTTGTATATAATGATCTTAAGTTTATCATTCAATATATTTTTAAAGTTTTTAAGAACATAGAAGAATTTTCTTAAGTTATTAATTAGTTTATTTACATGCAAATTCCATTTTGAATGATCAAGATACAGGCCTAAATATTTAACTGAGCTTGCCTTTTTTATTGAAGAGCAGCAACAAGAACTAGTGTCAAATGTACAAAAATTGTCATGTATTATATATGAATGTAACTCCGGATTATGAATACTATTAATTTTAAAATGCAAAAAAGAAGATTTATCATAATTAATTTGCAGTGAATTGTTATCCAGCCAAGACCTAACTTTTTTTAGACCAACATTTATTTTTTCCTCAATCCCATTCAAACTGTCACTACTAAATATAATAGTTGTATCATCTGCAAATCACAATATTTCACTATCAATATTTTGATTAAGAAGTCCATTAATGTAAATAGTAAACAGCAACAGACCAAGCATTATACCTTGATGCACAGAGTAATTTATAGGTAATTCATTACTAAATACATTATTAATTTTAACAATTTGAGATCTATTTGTAAGATAAGACTTGAAGAAACTTAGTTCTACACCTCTCACTTCACAGTGTTCTAATTTTTTTAATAGGATATTATGGTCTACACTTCTACAGTCATCTAAAAACACTCCAACTACTTCTTTTTTTGTATCCAATTGATCTGATATAATTTTTGTGGCATATATTTTGGTACCTATGTCTGAACAAATGAGGGAGGTTACAGATATATCTGGTGGTGTAATAAAAAGATTTTAAATTAAGAGGATTGTAATGCTGTTTTCAGTGTCTATGTAGTTTGCACATGTCATTAATTATCAAATTCTTTTAATAATTCTGTTGGTTAATATCCAGACTTTCTTATTTTATAGCTTTATTAATAATTAATTTCTGTGGTATTTTTTTAAAAAAAGTAAATATCTAAGTATAGAATCTAAATGAAATACTACCTATTGCTTAAAATTAAATTAATATTATAAGCCAAATGATACTTATTTTTTAACTACTTGATGTGTAATAAAGTATATAAATAAATAACACAGCTTAAAACCTCAGTAGTCGAGGCCATATTTATATAATAAAAAAATTAATAAAAAGTCGATATTCTTCAGTCCATGGGTGGGATACTTTTGATAGATGTGTTCATAGGCTTGCACAGAATCTTTTCACTAGGGGGTGCATAACCTTCAAACTACATACTGCATGTAACATGTTAGTCAATAAAAAAAAAACTAGGATTATCTCTTATCTAAAGATGACTTAAGTTAATAAGATTAATAGAGATATACATATATTTTCTACTGCTTGAATATACATTTTATTTTAAAGCAGCATATGTTCAATTAGTAGGTAGTTGTAAAGTATGTATTCAAACACGACTGATGACATCAGTGGCGTACCCAAGGGGGGAGTTATACCCCCCATTGAACCGCGTTATACCTTATTATTTCATTTATTAGTGTAAAGAATATTATATTTTTAATATCATGAAAATATGAATATAATTATTAATTAAGATAAGTTTTTATGTTCACAAAATAAACTACTTTATCATGATTATTAGTGAAGTTTGATTAAGTTGACTATCACATATTATATTACTCAAAAGTTAACAATTTTTTATCATGATTCTATTGGCTAGTTAAGATCTAATAAATTGATATTTTTAAATATTCATGGTGAACTTGAAATAACAGCTCAAAACATAAAAAGTAATGATCATTATTATTGGATTAGAATTGTCGCACTTATATAATTTTAAAATGTATTATTATCATTACTTATTATAGTTATATTTTATTGATCATAAAAGACATAATTTAATAAAAATTAAAGTTTTAATGTTGCTGTACAATAATTATAATTGACAACCCCCTTAGAAAAATCCTAGATATACCACTGGATAACATATTTTATCAGGGATGGCAAATGTTTGGCCACATGCTCGAATGGCATGTAAAACAATTTTGAAAGTATGCAAAATTTTTGGGAAGAATCACACTAATTATTAGAAAAATGAAAGTAAAATAATTATAATTTCATCTGGAAATTGCATTTTAAAATTGTTTGTATTTATTATTGTATTTTATTGCAATTATCATATTAATACAATTAAACTATATTTATCATAAATACTTTTTACATCTTGGGGAAGAAAAAAATTATAAATTATTCCAACTAAAAATATTTGAGCTATCTAAACATTGTTGCTACATTTAATAAATAAACCAAACACTAAGCTCAAATTTTCTATTCGTCAACACTTCTAAAATAAAATAATTTAAAATGATATACTTTTTTGCTTCATATTGTGTCCTCACATAGGTACTTACATTTTAAGGCATAATGTATTGATAATTTATACAATTTTTTTTTTTATCTTCCAATTTAATATGTATTGACAATCAGGTATATTTTCAAAGTAGTTTAAAAATTTTTCTGTGTATATACTATTTTGATGTTGTGTAATCGCATTATTTTTCTATCCAGTTATTTTTCGTTCAATAGCTTCAATTTCATAAATAATATATGTATCTAAAATCGTATTCCACTATCTACATAAGATAGATAGGATATTTAACTCTCAGACTATGGGGTTTTTTTTTTTTTTTTTTTTTACATGGATGTTGCCGCTTAAAAGATTTGTAATTGGAAAATAATAAATATTTTAATTAAAAAAACATATTGATATTTCTAATCCAAAAAATGGTCTAACAACAAACTCGGGCATAGTTAATAGTATCTTCTTTCAAAATCTGAAAAAATGTGTCTTGAAAAACTGTGATGAAAAATAATAGAATAGTATCTGTACACGTCCTTAGGACAAACATATTTTATTTCATTTCCTTAAACAGAAATGAGACTGTCTCCTAATTCATATTAATTTATATTATTTAGATTAACAAACTGACAAAATATATGTCAAGTATATAATTCTAGAAGACCTAAGTAATTAGTCAATTACTATTATTAAGAGTTAACATTCAAAGGTAATTTTCAATAAATCGGTAACAAGTATAAGAGCACACACAGTAGATACATACATTATACTATCATTCCTGGACCTTATTTTAGGCATTACTAAATAGATATCTTCAAGCTTGTTGCTATACTCGTACACATTCTTTAATGCCTTGTTGCATTTTAATGTATTATTATTGTAATAAAATTTTTATTACATATAATGAATAAACTTGCTGTGAGTGCATTTCTACACCTTGAACGCTTATGGATATTTTTGATTATGGGTGAAGCTTCATTAAATACATACACATTAATAATTGTCAGTTTTATATAAAAAAAATAAAATACAAAATATAATGTGTATATTGTATGACATAAAATATTGTGGACAGGAAAAAAAATGTTGATAATAAAAAAATTTTCTTTCCTTAAAATATTTTTGATAATATTTTTATCTATATTTAAATTTTCATAAAGTCTAGAATTAAAAAAAAAATAAAAAAAATGTTTTATAGGAGTTTTTTGTCAAGTTTTGGGAAAATATTGAAAAATAACATATCTAAATAAATACTTGAGCTCAATTATGCTGCATAAAAAAAAAAGAAATACAGTTAAGACCTTAAGGACAAGATTTCTTTACAAAATAGTTTTCATAAAAAAAATTATAATCATCTATGTAAAAACACTAGCTTTTTTACTTCACTCACAATTTAATACCTACCAAATTTTCTACATTTACAATATTTAGTATGTTAATGTATATTATGTACACTAAAATATCATGTATGATTTATATTATTTCAGAATAAAGATAGAACTCATGGATTCTATTGAAGATAACAACCAAAATTCAGAAATTAATTCAGAAGAATCAGAACAAGAGACATTCTATGTCGAGAAAATTTTGGATAAACGTGTTATTAAAGGTAACGTGGAATATTTTCTTAAGTGGAAAGATTATGACGAGGAAGAAAATTCTTGGGAACCCGAAAAAAATTTGAATTGTACAGAACTAATTCAGGAATATGAAGACAATCTTAAGAAACAACAAATTATGAAACAACAACAACAAAAAGAAGCATTGGAATTGAGTCGCAAACGATCATTGTCTACTGTTACAAATGCAACTATAACTTCTCAAGCTGGACCATCAAATGAAAAAAAAAAAAAGGATACTCCACCAGTAAAAACTGTGGACAATGCTGTTCAAAAAGTTGAAGAATCTGAAGAAAACTCTAGAGATGAAGCTAATTCATTGGCTACACCTAATGAAAATGCTAATTATGATCAAGATGAAAGAATTCCTGAGATGATTATTGGTGCAACTCGTGACGTGAATGACGAAATTATGTTATTAATTAAATGGGCAGGTACTGAAGAAGCTAATTTAATTCCTGCTAAAAGGGCTAACGTTTTGTGGCCTCAAACCGTCATACAATTTTATGAACAAAGACTTTCATGGCGCCGCATTCCTGCCTCTAAGACTGCTCAGAATGATAATGATATTTAACTTAATCTTCATCAGCTTTATTCCAATTATATTATATTAAAAAAAATACATACAATTATCAACTTTTGTAAAATTATAAATTATAAAATTACTAATTAGAAACTTTTTTTTTGAATAATATATTATATAAGTCTATACCTAATTGGAGTGATATCATTTAAATTTAAGTTTAGACCACAGTTATCTATAACCGTGATTACAAGGTATTCAAACACTATATATCTATGACAAGTACAGATTACAGAGTGTACAAGTTTTGAACAATTAAATGAGTAACAATAAATACACACTCAATTACGATCATGCTAATTTTAATTTTAATTTTAAATTTAGCAAATAATAGTAGGCATGTTATTTTGGAAACAAAAATAATACCTAGTTAGTAAATTATAATTGATAATAATATTTTTAACGGTGAATTGATATAGACCTCATACTATAAGGTTTATGTGAATATTATTTTATCACAATAGTAAATAAAGTGATGTTTTCATGAATATTCATGTCATTAATTTTAAAATATAATAATATTTATATGTATTTCATAATAATATGTTACATTACTTGGTCAATAACAATATAATGTGTTTTAAACAATAAAATTGTTATTATTTAGAGGTAGGATAATAATAAACCCCTAAAACAAATAGGCATCAGAACAATGTCCTCTCGATTTGGGTATAAGTTAACATGAACAAAAAGTAAAAGAGTGTGTAGTAGCAAAATTGATAAAAAAAATAGGCACTAGAGAAAACTCAATGAAATCCTGAAGTTTGGTCAAAGAGACTTTAAGAAAAACTGGTATAGAGCAATAATAATTGGTGACCTTCATGTTGAGAAATTACTTTGATTTTAACAAATACTTGTTCAAAAGTTTCAGTCAGCAAGTTTTTGAAACCGGATTTGTCTCTAGATGGTACTTTAAAGAGATCATTTTTCAACATTGTCAATTGTTTTCTCAAAATTTGAGAAAAACTACCCAAAATTTGACAAAAAAGATTTCGAAACAATATTTTTTTAATCCAAACTTTATGAAAATTTAAACATTAGCAGAAAATAATATAAAAATATTTTGATACATCAAAATTTAGAAAATGTAAAAAAAAAAATCGAGAAATTATTTTCTTACACTTTTTTTTTCATTATTTTTTTTTATTTCTTCATTTATTGGATAAAAAATAGTAAAGTAAAGTAAAGTAAAGATAATTATTGGTTTTATGGGGTTTTAATTTACATTACTTAACTTTTTATTAAAGAGTTTTAATGCAAATAAATGCAATTTTTTTTTTATCATATAAGTAATATTGAGAAGTAATAAAATGCTCTCACGCATGAATTTGAAAAACTTTTGAAATACACAGAGTGGTGGGTAAGGGTTAAGTTCTCCTAATGACCTAAGCCTTTGCCCAGTTATACCTGTGACTGTAAAATCAATCCATTCTTTACTCCAATTATAATCTAAAATACAATTTTTTTTTAAATGAATTTATATTATAAATTTACAATGTTGCTTCCTTGTTTCTTTGTTCTTTCAACATTGTAGATCAAAAATCATACCCAGATCGACGTGTTCAAAATTATCAATAGTTTCCCAAAGATTAGAGAAAACTTATCAAAACATTGATAACAAAAGGCAGAAAATGCCATAAGCTTAATTATAAAAGTATGACTTACTTAGCACCATGGGTATTCTTCGCTCCTCGGAAGTGATTTGGAGGTTGTGTCATATTTTAAAATTTTAATTTAAAATTTTGGCTGCATGTTAATTCCACGGTTCGATTATTATAAATATATATGTATATACATTCATAAATTTATTATCTATGGAACTGAGAGTCTCACCACACTACGGTTTTTTCGACGTTGGGTCTGACCGGTTTTATTGCAATAGTTTTAATGTTGACATCAAATTTTTCAATTTTTAAATTGGTTGGTTCACACCACAAGGGACATTGCGTCCAGTGATTTAACATAGTGCGTCATAGTATGACAGTGTGTTTATGTCTAAAGCAGTTTGTTTGTTTTTTTTTGTAAAATTTTTTGATTTTATTTATTAATTTAATTAATTTGCATATCTATAACCACTACAATGATCGATATTTGTATTTTAAATTCTGAACGAAGTGATGAAGCTAATATTCTTATAATCGAGAGATATATAACTAGTAGTTATTTTATACGTGGAGCATGAATATGATATCCTAAAAAATTAAATTAAAAATTATTTTATCAATAAATAATTTTGTCCCCCAAAATCAACTTTCTGGAACATTATTGTGTACGTCTCCACGTGCGTGTGCAAGCTAGTACTAAAATGTAACTTTTTGTCATGTTATTTTCATTCCGTATTCTTTTGCTGTCGTCGTCATCGGTAATGTCAAAATCTCTTGATCGCATCACGTCCAAAATAATTATTATTTACAAATAAATTTGCTTCGTAAAAAGGGTTATAATAATATTAAATTTTATTTGCATTATTTTTACCTTAATTTTTTATGAAAAAGTCATATTCATGCACAGTAATACGTATTTACGGAGGTTGATCTGCGTGATATATCAGTATATCATTCTATAAAGGTTTATAAATACCAAAATGCTTAATGATATGATTGATTGTCCAGAAATATTGGAAAAAATTGAAATCAGAGTACCAAGTAAAAACACACCAAATCATAACCTATTTCTTTTGAGGTTCCATAAAAATAATTTTGTTGTAAATAGCATTCTTCATCGTATGCTTAGATTTTGGAATGAACTAAGCAATTTTGATTTTTTTTTTTTGATAGTATCAAATTATTACGTATCCGTGCTGTAAATTAATTATAATTATATTGTGTAAAATGTGTAATAATTGTTCATTTATTTTTTGCAAATGATTAGTTAATATTTCTGTACTTTTGCCCTCGCGGGCATAAACTAATTTAAATAAATAAATAAAATAAATAAATGAAAAACTTTTTCGGGAAGTCAATATCTATCCAAATATTTGTTCTGCATGTCTTTAAACAAAATTTTTATCTTTTAGGTACCTACTTGTTATTTCTTCTTTAAACTAGTGGGGAATGAGTAATAATGACTAAAAATATCAAAAAATGACGTAAATATAAAAAAAGCCAAAAAAATTCAAATGGATATTCTTCGTACCTCGGGTTGGATACTTTTGGCGAGTGTGTTAAATTTTAAAGTAACGATAAATCATTTCTTCAATTAAACGATTCTAAGTGAAGTTTCAGTAAGTTGTAAAAAAACAATAATTGTTCATTTTAAATAGTTTAATTAACGCGAGCTAGCTTGCGAGCATGCGGAAAAATGTAATTTGGTCTTGTGGACATCTACATAACACACTCGTCCCGCGCACTGCTATGCGTGGTTATTTAACCAAATCCCGGAATCCCAAATCCCTATACTTACTTTTTTCAGATGTAGACTGAACTCCGTTCGAGAAATACTACTGGAAATCAAAAACTTAAACAGTGTTTTTATAGATTCTGAGTGGAGCGAAAAAGGCAGTGTAATTAACAGTAATTAATAATATTGTTTATTTTGTGTCTTTAAACACCATTGGCGCAATTACAGGGGTGTCAAGGGGTGCTTAGCACCCATCCCCCAAATCAAAATTAGCAGACCCAGTTGAATTTGAGCCAAATATATTGTTTAAAGTAGATTATTTTGCAAATTATGAAAATTTAAGTTATTACCAATTTTTATCGGTAATCCATATGCATATGGATATAAGGTCCATGGACCTAAGACTCTTTGCACACACACACACACACCGATATTATCCAATGCCGATATCGGATGCACCGTATACACATTGTTAGAATTAACCCTTTGCACACTAGTTCCGACACAATCAAAATGTTGTCCCCACAACCCGATATCGGTGAAGCAGTCGGACATACATTTTGATTTTATCATCCGATAATCAGTATTTAATATACTTAAATTGATCAGTTTCACACACAAGGATAAAATCTTTGTATGTTTGTATTATAGAATTTGCATTATCCAGTCACTGAATGCACTTTTAATAAGTGCGTTTTACCCAGTGTCTTTATTAAAATATTAATGTTAAAACATCTATTTAACATGACATTTAAATACGATATTTATACTTAATAGCACTAATGAAATTAATGGAACAACGATCAGCATTATGGGATTAATATGTTGAAGACTATAAAGACCGAATTTAAAAAAAAAGATGAGTGGAGAAGAGAAGTTTTTTCATTCTTAGAAAATAATTATGAAGAATGGTTAGTAAGATAAACAAAATTTTTTCGAGTTTATACGTGCCACATATAATAATTTATTAATATCATTAAATATTAAAATAATATTGTCAAGTATTAGTAAAATAATTAAAATAACATAAAAATAAATCATTATAAAATCCAGTAGGTATAATAATTTAATTAATAATAAATGTAAATAAATAATATATAAATAAATAAATAATGATTAAATAAATGTTTTAGATGTTACTGAAATGTGTTCAACTATAAAAACAAAAAACCCGATTACTAAAAAGATATTATCAAAATAACAAATAGCTGAAAATTTTTTGAATAATGATGTTGATAGTGAAGACCCAAAATTTATAATAATAATATATTTTCTGCAGAAGATTATGCTGTTTTTATTGATATGATTGAAAGTAGCGGCCACTTTGAGATCATACAATCAAATTAACCGTTCGTACTGATAGTATAAAGGAACATTATTGGAATCAAATATTTGTTCAGTTTAATGGTAAGTACACTATTTAAAATTAAATGAAGTTGTTTAATTTTTTATTGGTTTAATTCTGGAGCAAATTTAAATGACTTATTAAAAGATATGACCAATGGATTGGAATACTGTATTATTAATCACTTAATTTTAATTGAAAAATTTGATTTTATAAGTATTCTTTAAAATTAGGAAAATATTCAATGGGAGTTCTAAAAAAAAACCTGGTCATATTTGAAACAAAAATGTACCAGAGAAAAAAAAAATGCCAAGTGGCATCGAAGGTAAGAAAAAAAAAGAGTGGATTCATTTTAAACACCTCACGTTTTTAGATGGCATGTTGGATCATAAAAAACGGTAAGGTTTTACATTATACCAAGTTATATTTTAAATAATTTATGTTTATTTCATATTTTAGCACTTTAAGCAATCTCGCAACAGACTCACAAACTGAATGTAAATATGAAACTCTAAAATGCACTAAAAGTATTTTTTATTATTAATTTATTATATTTCATTTTTTTATAAGCTATATTATTTTTATGTTATCTTAGCAAAGCAAGATAATAATTTTTAGTATCTTATTTTCAAGATGTTAAATGTTAATTGTTTTTGTAGTTAACTAAAAAGTAAAAAAGGAGGATACAATTATAAATTTATTGTATTTTATTTCTAGAATACAGTAACACACATATACCACAGTTCCTTAACATTTTAAGATAATTTTAATTTATTGCATATATTTTGGAAAACTTTCATACTGTTATAAATTTATTCTCCAATTTGCATATTGCCTTGTATGAAAAAAATGGATAGTATAGTTCAGATTGTTAAATAGATAGTTAATTTAATATATTATATATTGTCCTAATAATTTAAAAATGATGGTTTATTACAGATGAAAAAGTCAACATCACTCGTGAGCTTTTAAAGGAGCTGAAAGAATCTAGGCCTGTACCACCTTTTCCACCAAATCCAAAAGTTGCTGAACAAGATGAACTGGACAAATTTATGAGTTATCTTAAAACTAGAATGATAAGTTCGCCAAAAAACATAATAATAAAGTTACGAAATGAATTTTTGTCTTTGGTGAGAGAAGAACATTGTTATTTAAATAGTCATTAGTAATAATAACTTAATTAATAATAATAGTGTCTATATTTGGACATTCAACTGTTCCTAGTTATTTGTATTACTTGTTATAAGATAAGTATTTCTAATAAGTTACTATCAAACAAAGAATTAAATTTATTTTTTATTTTTGAAGTCAAATTGTTTATTAAGTTTTAAAAAAGAATTTAATCATTTATTTTTTATTTTTTGCAATTTTTTATTTTTATTTATAATTTTGTTAAATTATAATTATTAAATTCTAAAAATAAAATGTTTTTAGTGGAGATTATAATTCTAAAACACCAATTTTGTTGATTGTTTTAAATAATAAATTATTTTGTATATTTAATTTTATTTATTAATTTTATACATTAGAAAACAAGAAAAATATCATCATAATAAAAGGTAGTATTTTTACATTATATTTATTCATACTGAAAATTAATAGCTCCTTCAGTACAAAAATATTTTGAAAATTGTTATCTTATTTCTTTAGCTTCTTTTGAAGTATTATAAGAACTTATATTACGAATAGATAATATTAGTCCACTGTTTAGTTTATCATTATATCTTTCACCATTATTGATAAAAAATGAGATATTAGAGTAATTTACAAAGAAATTAATTGGTATTATAAAAATAAATCAATACAATATTACATGGTTTTACCTTCAATTTCATTAACATTTATTAGATAGTTATGTAATACTTAATAATACTCAATAATAGTTGTAAAACTGCTGCAAGAATATTTGCACGTACAGTTTTTTCACTTGCAATAATTGGTTTCTGGAACACTCCATTTTATTGCTAATAAATCAAATGCATTTTCAATAATTCTTATAAATAATTATGAAAAATAATTAAAATAAACTCTATGAACACACTACCATCTACCTGGAGCTCCAACATCTACCATAAAAAATTTGTAAGTTCCATCACATACTGCCATCAGTATAGTGGTATGAGAACCTTTGTAGTTGTAACCCAAATAAAAAATATTCTTTTTTTCAGAGAAGTACTCTATATATATTTCAAAAAAAGTAGGACGTAATTAAAACGAAAATCCATAAGAAAAGGAAAATTAAAAATACAACTAAATATAATTTATATCATATTATATTGAAAATCAACTGCACCATCCTCACAAAAATAATCAGCAAATTTATTCCTAATTTCTTTTGCATTATTTGAGGGGTTATTTGAACTAGTTTGTAAAATTGGCAACAATCCACCTCCTTGATTATTTTTTCTTATGTTTTGCCTTTGAATTGGTTTATCACAGTTTTGTTTCATATTATGACAGTAATTCTGAGTATCTTATAAATGTAAAAAAAATAGTTAATAACAAGCATTATTCCATTGTAAAAAATAAATAAACAAAATTACCTTCTATTTATTTAGCATTTATTACATAATTATGTAAAACAACAGTGGCACGAATAATTGCATTAACAGTTTTTTCTCCAGCTATTATTGGTCTTTTGAAAATCCTCCATTTGGCTGCAAGTAATCCAAGAGCATTTTCTATAGTCCTCTTTGCTCGAATTATCCTTAAATTAGACACATTTTATATAATATGCAGTAAAATTAATGTATGAGTAAATATTATATATTTGAATATAAAATATATAATTTATATACCGATCATTGAATATTATTTGTTTCAAAGGGAGCCTCAATTTCCTCGTCCGGGATATGGTCGCATTAAATTTTCTAATAGAGGAAATGCTTCATCTCCTACTAAGCAATATGGGAATAATTCATTAGAAGTAGTTAATTTTTGAGTACGTGGAAGTTGTAATGTCATGTTTAATAGTCCTTCGCCAATCAAACTATCTCTAAATACTCCACCATCACTATATCGGCCAGGTGATCCAATATCGACCATTACAAATCTATAATTTGCATCACATACAGCTAATAGTATAGTGCTATGGGAGCCTTTATAATTATAATTTACTGAACCACTATTGGGAAAAGCCTAAAAATAAAAATAATATGATCATTAATTATAAGAGTAAATTTTAAAACTAAAAAGTTGTCATTAACTTACTTGATGCACACAATTTTTTCCATCAATAGCTCCAATGCAGTTTACAAAATTACATTTTTCTTCATATTCAATTGCAATATTATGCCAATCTCTTTGTTTAGGAATGGGCAACACCTATAAAGTACATTAGATAGTGAGCATTTTATTACATTAGTTGGTAAAAATAGTACTTGTATATACCTTCTTTACAAGAACTTCCCATAAAACTGAATAGCATTTAAAAATAAATTGTGAGACTGTAGAAAGTCCAACTCGAAATGCATATGTAATATCAGTCATGCTTTGCCCAGAAGCTAAATATTACATATATATTACAAATAAATTAAAAATTATGCATTTCATATTCATTACATTTGAACCTTACTTTATTGTGGCAGATAAAATTTCTCCAACTGATATACAATCAGGCCTAGTAAATGATCTTTCCAGCATAGGCCCAACTAAGATCAATAGCTCTTCAAATTAAGTTGAATTCATTCTCATATAATTAAAGAACAAAGATGAATTGGAGAGTTGTTGTTCTCTTTGTAGTATATTATATTGTCCATATAACATTCTTTCTTGAAATATTGGTCGAACGTGCCATCTTCTGGATGATAATTTTTCTACGATGTAATTGTACACAATAATTGTAGTACTCATTTTCATATGAAATACTACGTTTCATACTTGAAAGTCAAAATACAACAATAATCAAATAATACAATCAATAATAAGATAAAAGCACGGACTAAGATAGTATGGACTAGAAACGAACAGGCAGGCAGGAGGCAGAGGCCGGGCCTCTTAAGGTTTAGGAGAAACGTTGCCGGAGGCGAAATAGTACCCATAGGAAAAGAACGTCACCAATATTCATGAAAGAAGTAAGAAGACAAGTTCCATATTTAAATAGTTCAAAATACGAACGTAGATGACGCTCTTTTTCTACGGGTACTACCTACACTACGAATACCGCAAGCGACCCGGTGAAATCATTGTCGTTTCCAGTCCATACTATCTTAGTCCGTTGATAAAAGTTTAAAACAGTATTAACAATTTATAGTCAATTCAAAATGAGATGATGACTCGGAAGCGACCAGTTTTGGTCAGCCGCCAGTCATACTACCTCCACAAGCATCGATCACGTGACCGAAGCAATGTTCGCGTGAGACGTGGATGTGCGTGTGTGAGTCATGCGTTCTGCATTAGGTAAATGTGAGTACGTACATCGTGCTGTGGCGCAATTTCCTGCAATCCATTTTAAATTATCTACACACATCGGCAGTCGATACTAGACTAATTAGAGCTCCCGTCCACGGCAGCGCGTAAAGCGCTACCACGGAAGAAAAGCCACGCCCATGCGCACAACTTTGCCGCCGAGTCATCATCTCATTTTGAATAGACCCTAGTTATAAATAAATACAAAATAAATAAATAAAATTATATAATAATAATAAAACAAAATAAATAAATTTAAGATTAAACCATAAACATAATTATGTTGTTTAAATTATTATGTTGTTTTGAATATCTTGAAATTCAAATTCAAAACTTTATAAAATTTATTATCATAGATACCAGTGAAATGATATGATAAGATACCACAAACCAAGTTACCATACATGCCTAGACGTCACTAGGTCACCCGGACGTTTTGGACAAATTGGACGACACGATGTAGTGTGAAGGCACCTTTTGGTGACTTGCGTTTCAGTATTATTTAACAGGTAGGTGAATTGCGTTTTAGTAATATTTCACTACTAGGTGAATTGAGTCCCTGTATTATTTTACTGCTAGATGAATTGCGTCCTTATCCCTGATAAAAGCATGGAAAGAAAATTCAAGAATATAGTGCATTTAAATTGGCAACCAGCATCGATTTGAAAGTTATAAATCATGCTGGAAAAATAACCAGGAGCTTTGAAATGTTTGAGTTAATTGATTTGAAGACGCGTACATAATTCGTCTTTTTTTCCAATTTTTTGTCCTTGGATTATTTTCGGATGAATCCCTGATTTACTCATCAGTATTACCATCAAAAAACCGTGATGATATCGATTAAAAAGATGCAAGTTATAATAAATCATAATCTTAATATTGTAATATTTCGATGGTTTGTGACCTATTTGAATGAAAAGAAAGTGCTTAGATAACTAGTTTTAAAATCTAATAATCATTAATTTTAAAAATAAATTATTAATTTTGGTTCTCCAATTCACGTAGTGGGGACGCAATTTGCCTAGTGACTAAATAAAACCGAGACCCAATTCACCTAGAACACCATAAAAACAACATTTTTTTAGATTCTGAGCAGAGCAAAGAAGCTCATGATTTTACAATGATGTTTGTACGGGAGAGAAGGACCACTCGGATGTCCCAGGGGTGCTATTTTAAATGGTGAACGGACTGGTTCTAATATACGGAAATCGTTCGTATACCTAATCGTTCGTATAAAAAATACAAATGGTATTTTGTACTAGTGCCGTCGGTTCCATAGAATGTACCTTTTTACCTATCATAAACCGATTAACAAGGATTTGGGTTATTTTATTTATTTTAATAATCGCATCAGTAGCGTCGTACGATTTTCGTGTTCTTTATGTTTACATATTATATATATATATATATATAACTTGGCGCAAGAGGATGTATCCATGATATGACGTTTTTCTACGTATATTAGAGTGGTCCTTATTTTTCAAACTTAATTATATTTGGTCCGTACCTGAAGAATTTGCTAAGTCACATGAGAAAGTAATTTGGGTAAAATTTGCTAGGCATTACTCAACCCCTTCTGGTGCTGATTTAGGGTTGAAAGATTGCAAAAGAGGGTAGTTTAATAATTTTTCAAATTTATTAAAAAAACTATAGAACTTAACATAAAAATGTATAGAATCTTAATTATAAAGCTTAATAACGTCTATAAAAAGTAATAGAACAAAATTTTTAGTAAATTCATTTTTTTCCAAGAAAAATATTAAAAAACGAAAAACAAAAAAAATAATAATAATAAAAATAATTACATTTATACTTATAATTTAAAAGGTTGACCCATAGTTTTGCGGTTGTGGTTACTGGTTAGGATATTTTTTACGATAATCTTGAACTGTCTGGAAAAAATGTAGAAAAGTTTAATATTAGCTTAAATTGTTATTGAAAAAATGTATTTACTTGTAATAAAAATTGCTTTTGCTCTTCATTTTTGGTAATTTTAGAATTAAATTCTTCCATCAGCTTAACATGGCGTTCTGCGGTATCGTTTATGACTTTTAATAATCCAACTACTTCTTTTCCTTTTTTATACTCTTCATTTTCTTCCCAGTATATTGGATCCAGTGATAAAATACCTTTGGCCATTCATCGTGCCAAATGATAAGCTCCAGGTTGCCGAAAATTAATATTTCCCTTCAGTTTTCCTCCGAGAAATATTACGATGAGCTGCAAAAACTCTTTATAGTCGTCATGGAGGAAACAATCTTGAAGTCTTTTTTCTGCAAAATCTAATATTTCATCGCGAACGTTATTTAATACATCGAAAGTCATAGAGTCATCAGTCCAAGCAGAGTATTCATTTTTATTAATATTTTTCCAATTATTAACGAATTTCTTAAAAAATGGTATATCTGGACCAGACGATGGTGCAAATTTAGCTTCAATAAATACTGCTTGTAATATTATTTCGAAAATATGATGCCGACAAGCTAGAAATAGTACGTTTCTTCCTAATTTTTGCTCTAATAAAACGCAAGCACCATTTAATCTACCAGAATTAGAAGCCGTAGTATTAAACACAAATCCTTGTATTTTTTTCTAATAATCCCCAGTTTTCTAATTCATCATATACTGCCGAACATATTTAACTGCCTGTGCCACTTGAAAGGTGAGGAACCCCCAAAAGCTGTTCAGTTTTTAGGGCCGTAATAATAACGGGAAATCTATCACACTTTTCTTTTCCAACTAAAGTAGGCAAAATCTTAGAATCCCAATGTACAATGCCATAATTTAAATTTAAATTAATAAACTTAGATTTTATGTTACGTGTATTGTTTTTTTTGAAATATTTGTCAAGCATTTCTTATAGACGTTCGATTTACTGCAAAATCATTTGCATCTAATGCTACTGCTTCAATGCATGCTGTTAGTAAATGAACAGCGTATCTATCGCTAATTTTACATTTGTCAAGACATGTTGAAAGGCGAGGGGTCAAAATTTCTCGAACAGATGTACTTGAAGACGGAATATTTAATTCAATTTCAGATTCTTCAATTATTGTTTCTACATACTCTGGTACATCAGAATCAATTTCGTTCAAAATATTTGCTAAAATCAAAATAATTTATAATTATAAATAATATATATTCTAAAATATAAGTAATTATGTTGTTATACAAATATTGATTACCAGTTTTTAAATATTCAGAATTTTATTGTATATCTTTTCTTTTATATTCTGCGTTTTCCCGTACTGCTTTACGTAGTTCCTTTTCAGCTAATTTACATCTCTACCAAGCATACATCCAACACGTCCTTTTTGTCGTTGTAATAATAAAAATTCTTTGTCTTCGTCAATTTTAATTGTATTGATTGTACTCGTATTTGAATGTGCGATGTCAAATAAATCATCCAATGTTTCTTCAAATTGTTTTTCTCTCAGTCGATATAAATTTCCAATTTTAGTTTTATTTTTTTCTAAACTTCGTAATTCTTCATACAACTTTTTTAACTTTTTTGCACAATTATCACGATCTTGATTTAGAATCCGTGTCTTCTTCCAGTGTATTAAACATTCGTCAATAGTTAGCAAGGCACTCGAGTTCAAATTTAAATGTACATATCGCATATTATAGTATAAAACACTTAAACAGTTTCGTTTTGAAGGAAATTTACTACCTGTAATTTGGTTATTCATGGTACCAACCAGAAAAATTTTATTTCGTGACATTTTAAACATTAAACACTATGCTCGTGACTCGTGAGACAGTCAAACCGTAATGGCGTAATGATAAATTACGTAAGTATTAAATCTCTATCTACAAATAATCAGTATATTATTGCCAAAAATAAATTCGTATTTACGATAATAATTGAAATATAAAATATCATATCCACGATTGTAGATTATATTTTATTGAAATACTGGCCAGTGAGCAGTAATCTATTTATAATCAATGATAATAAATGTTTTTATGACGGGTGAAAAAGTTTGAAGTGGACTTTCTTAGCTTATTTTTATATAAATCGGACTCTTACAATAAACACTTTTCTTTAGAAAATTTAATTTAACATTATTTGTATTACATTCTTTTAATCGTATCTCCAAATAATTGTTTAACATAATAAAATAATTTAAAAAATCGATTTTGTCAAAAAAATTATTTTTTTGTTTTATTAATATTTTTCTTGGAAAATAATAAATTTACAAAAAATTTTGTTTTATTATTTTTTATAGACGTTATTAGGCTTTATAATTAAAATTCTAAACATTTTTATGCTAAGTGCTATAGTCTTTTTAATAAATTTGAAAATCTATTAAACTACCCTCTTAAGCAATTTTTCAACCCTGTATCGGCACCAGAAGGGGTTGAGTAGTGCCTTTCAAATTTCACCCAAATTACTTTCTCATGTAACTTCAAATCTAGCAGGTACTAACTAAAATATATTTAATAAAATATATCACCTATTTATATAAGGACCACCCTAACGTATATATTAATATATGAACAAGTAAAATGTATTAGTTTTTCAATTAATTTTTCATTATTTGTAATATTTATAATTAATAATAATTTACACAATCATCTAATTAAAGGGTACAATTATTTATGTACTAAGTAGAACGTAGCGTAAAAGGACGTACGCATAATATTACGTAGTCGTATATATATATACAGACTTATACTAATTAAATTTACCATATTTATTTATCTATTAAATTTATTTAATAATATATATATAAATTAAAATTAATTATTAGAAATTGTGTTAAATTAATTGAAAAACAAAACATTTTATTTGTGCCTACTTGCTATTGTCAGTATTATAATGGTATAAACCGGTCACTTATCGTTAGATTAATATTTTGTTCATTCGTATTGTTTTATTCAAGTAGAACCAATACATTTAGCAAACATAAATATACATTTTAAGAAGTAATTTGAACGATAACAATTATAAAATATATCTAATCTAATAATAAAAAATGTAATAGATAAATAAATATAGTAAATTTAATAAGTATAAGACGGTATAAGTCTGTATGCAGATCGCACTACTTTCTTCAATTCAACTAATATAAAATGGCATTATTAGGAAATCGTAAAAAAATGTGATCATGAATTTGAATATAATTTTATAAATTAACAAGTTATATTATAAATATTAAATAATATTCCAAAACTTTCTTGGTTAATAATAATAAAAAAAATTACTATACTATATATATTTTCGAACATATTTTACGTCAAATGTGACTTTTAGTATGCGAGTATTTTCCATTTTTTGACACGTGTACCTCTTAAAAACTGGATTCCGTTTATCGTGAACTTGTGTAGCGATACTCATTAAACGCTATTTTATACTCCATGTTGACGCGACTTACACAGCCGGCCAGAGAAACCGGCGGCCCGACAACACCCACTGTGATGCCTAAATGTCACTACAATTATGGTACCCAAATACCAATTACAACACGAGTGAATTTTTTTTACATGTAGCAAAGCATACACGCTAATTTATTCAATACACTTAAGCTAATTTACAAAACCAGGGACGGGGGGCCACTTAAACACTAGCTGCCCGACCAACAAACGGTCATGCATTAACATTATGAAAATAAATGAATAATATAGTATAATAAGTACGGATTGTGGCTCACGTGAGTACGGCTAACTTACACCGTGTTCGTACAACTGACCGGAACGGTACGCCATATGCGGATCGTAATGGTACGAGGCAGCAACACGCGCGCGTACTGGAAAATACAAAAGCCGTCGAGGCGCCACGCGCATACGCGGTAAGAACAATGACCGTTGACGGTAACACGCTTTGACGAGAGTACCAGTGACCGTCGACGGTAATATACGCGCAGACGGTAATACGCACACAGACGACAATACCAGGCCATAGTTGGTTAACGCCCAAAACGGCAAGACACGTGCCCAACAGTAAATACCCGCACGGATGTTAGTACAAGTGACCGTCGGCGATAGTACACGCGCGAATGGTAAAACACAAGCCTTTCGGCGGCCACGGCTAACGGCAGCCACCAATAACGACGAAGATCGCTACGTACGTGTCGGGAGAATAATGTTCTAGAACAATTCGTGTATTTTAAGATAAGCCGGCCTCAGAAAACGGCTGAGCGGCGGTGCCACTACACGACGCGTATAAATTAAACCGTTCTCATTCTAGAAAGACGGGCACGTCTTACTATTGTGCCATGTTGTCCTCATTAATGATTTAATGAATGCGATTGATGACACGTAAAGTTGAAAGGTGATTGGCCGGTCCGTGGTTGCTGATGTGTACAATACGCTACTATCTTAAATGTACATTATTTTTTTTTTTTTTTAATAACACAATAAAAATAAATACAAAAGAATAAAATAATAATATAAAAAAAAAACAGACACGAATATAAAACAAGTGCCAGGGCTTGTACGTACAAAATTAATAAACAAAAGAAAAGCCCACAATTATTACAGGCAACTATACTAGATACCCTCTCCCACGTGACCCATGAATGCAGTGCCAGTAAACTCATTGGTAGAGGTACGAGTGTGAGGATGAAAAAAAAGAGACTATAAAAATATAAAAAAAAAAAAAACGAAATATTGCGGTGGCAGAAGGATACATCGAAAACAATACAAAAACAAAATGAAACAAAAACAATCAAATAATAAGGAAGTAATACAAAGTATAAGAATACAAACTCAATTTCCAAATTACCCTTCTCATGGACATTATTATCTACCTGAATTAAAAAATCTTAATGGTTATCAATATCCACATAGTCATACAAAATTGGCTTGTACCAAAACAACTTGATGAACTCAAAAATAAAATATTTTTAGAAAAGTTTAAAAAAAGTATATGATAGACATAATAAAGGAGTTAAGAATAATTATTGTTGAGTTGGTAGATACAAACATGGGGGTCCATTGAAATATAAATCATGTTTAATGTATTCAGACGGAATAAGTTCACGTGAACAACAATCGGCTATGTTTAATGCTGACTCGATATAGAATTCTGAAGATTCGA
>JAIPRM010002571.1:0-29851 GCA_025469315.1 Stegophylla sp. TES_Ste_2020
ACCCCGAAGAAATGGACATTTTTCTGCACTGGAAATTTTGGATTTTCTTGGCCGTAGTCTTGGGACGGATGTTGCTCTGGATGATCGGAGACGTTCTCCAAGACACGATATGTTTGGAAATGTTAGGTATTTATCGTTCGTGACAATATATGGAATGCAATAACACGTAATGGAGGCGCTTGTAATTCGAAACTAAACTAAAAAACCAAAAACGCGAATAATTACTTTTAGCTGAACTCCGAAACAATAGTAAATCTAAAAATTATCATATTTAAACGTGTATCCTCACTCTATTATTTTCAACTCGTTTAATATTTTCATAAAAAACACTCGTTTTCTTTTGTTTTAGTTTTGAAAATGTTCAAGAAAATACTGTAAATCTTACTAGGATTATGTCGGTTGCTCATCATATTATCTTTATCGCAATTTTTCGCTTAATATTTGGCCGAAAACTTCATTTAAATGCGTTGGTTGTATCTACCAAAGTTCATTAAAATCGTAACACATTTCTTAGAATTATATCCGCTTTTATTATTCTTCCTATTATTGCATGAATTCTCGGTGGCATTATTCTCACAAACAGTTTTTAATTGAGTGTTCAAAATCCTAATAATATCACTCCTCTCCTTGTACTGAAATTTGTATTTCAATCATCCCTTGAAAACGCAATGATTTTTCGAAACATATTTTGATGTTTAGTTGAAAATTCCACTAATGTCATAAGACGGAAATACTCCAACACAGCTTATGTGGCTTTTTGGATCTCAATATAAAACAGAAAAGGAGGGATAACAGGATTAAACAGGATCGAAAATCTAAAAAGTACACTTTCCGTTGGGAAATTCGTTGGGACAATGGAATATGATACTAAATAAAGGGACGATCCCGTTTTTAACACTAAAATAGATTATGTTTTTAATTAATAAGCGTATTTGTGTTGTTCCAGGCGATGACAAAAAGAATTACGGAAAACAACGAGTCTGGGGAGCGATCGGTTGGGGCATCTCTAGTTTTCTGGTCGGTTCAAGTGTGGATTGGTTCAGTACAAATGATCATCACAAAAACTACTTGCCCGCCTATGTCATTGCAATGATATTCCTGCTCTGCCATTTCGTAGTCGCGTCACAGCTAGACGTGAGTTCACTATCGAAAATAATAACAATTCAATAGATAGTATAACATTAAAGTCAAAAAAAGTCGTTTGCGTTTAACGATTGAAACGTTCATTATTTTATTACGAACATAGGCGTTACTAATTTTAAAGGAGGCTGAAGCCCTTGATATTGTCGATAAGGTAATAAACGAGAGTCGGATTAACGATGTAATAGTTACCCTGATCTAAAACACTAAGGAGGTCTTAATTTACCCTTGAGAAACAAAATAAAAAAAAAGAAGCTATTAGTGTAGTTAAAAAATGCCACCTACCCTTGCAATGAGTTAATAAATAAAAAGGGTTGTAAAGTTCTTCGTGGAGACTCTGAGCCCATGAAGCCCTCTTCTTTATTCGGCTCTGAGTCAAATAAATAGTGTAAAAATAATAAAACCATACTAGATGGTAACTTCAAATTTTAACTATTTCATTGATTTCCTGAACTGAAAATTGATAATAATAATTAGTTTATCACTTTTTTTTTTATTACTATATATTTAATATTGATTAAACTGCTGTCAATAACAAAACTTGATCAAAAGAGTTTTGTCATAAAAACAGAAAATTTTAATCTATTTACCTATTTCAATTTAATAACATTTGTTTATAATTATTAGGTGTTATTGTTGAATTGTCTGAAGTGATATATGTATATGTACGTCTATTGACTCGTAAAAGTATTAAGTTGTGACTTATTCTTGTGACTTATTAGATTCTGAAAAAGGGGAAGAAGCTTGTGTTCTTACAATGATGTTTATTTATTTTTTCTGTGAACACTTTTTCGTATGAATCTACTTGTCTAAAAGTCTCGATCAGTAACTTTTAGAAACTGGATTTGCCCTTTGTTGGTAGTTTAGAGAGATTATTTTTTGAATTTCTCAATTCTTAAATTTTTTTTTTTTTGAAATAACTAACCAAAATTTTACAAAACAGACTCGAAAACCATTGTTTTTTGATTCAAACTTTATAAAAATTTAAACATAGATAGACAATAATATGAGAAATATTTTGGCTGAAGAAAATTTTGAAAATGTCAAATAAAAATTTTTGGACATTTTTTAACACTTTTTCTAATTAATTTTTTTTTTCTTTACTTTATTTATTAGATAAAAAAAAGTAAAGTAAAGTAAAGTATTGACAAGAAAGACAGAAGAAAAGACTTCGCACCAATGCTCTTCGGGTCAGTTACCCTTGATGGGTGTGTTGAAAATGACGACTATTATTTTTCTTTATATTATTAACTTCCTTCGTTCACAATCGTTTTATTGAAGAAATGATTTATCGTTTCTTTAAAATTCTACACAGCCACCAAGTGTATCTGACCCGAGGAGCGAAGAATATCCATTAGTGCGAAGTGTGTCCGGCTTTCTTGTCTATACCTACTTTTTTAAATGTAAGTTGTTGAAAAATATAATACATACTTTTGAACTGTTAAGAAATAAAAACTAGTCTTCACACATGATTGCGAAGGTGCTTTGAAATATATTGGGGAAGCCCCTTAGTTATGCCTATATGTTATGCCTAAGATTAAACAGAATAAGTATGTATAAAATACAGAGAAAACCCGAATCTTTCCTATTTACGCACAAAATTTAATAACTTTTAATTCTAAAGGTTTTTTTTGTTGATTTGTAATATTATTATCCGTACAATGGTGTCCACCTTCATACATCTCTTCATTCGTAGTATTCGATACGATAATACAACGGCATTTCAACCTTGTAAAATTCGTATAGTCATAAATATCTCACGTAACTGTTGATGTTTGAAAATATTTTTTCGTGGAACACAAAATTCTAATTGATATTTGAAAAACGAACCCAATCATGTTGTCCGTGACTTATGATGAGGGTATAACACAGATTTTTAGTATATATTTAATATTAACGATTAATATTCATCTTTTTTTTTTTTTGTTTTTTAGGGTAAACAACATAGTATGTCTGAAGCTACAAATGGAAATATGATGAAAGTATTAACAGACGTCAAGGTCTGTTCGTACCTCGTCTGGGCCATATTCGCCGGAATATTTACTTCCTACATTTGGTTTTACTTATTTTTGTAAATAGTTTTTTCTTATTTACAACAACAGTTGTTGTCATTGAAATCGACTTTCATCGAATTATTTTAATTTTTTTTTTTTTTTTTTTTTTTAATTCCATATAGATACATAGAAGATTTGGCTAATCTTTACCACGAGGAGCGTTTACATTGGATCGAGACCATTCAAGGATTAGCAGTAACTATTGGAAATATTTTCGAAATTCCCTTTTACGTCATGTCGGGTGAGTAAAATTTAATCAATTAGTTTGCATTCGTTCGTGTTTATCTCACCTTCGGTAAAAAATTTAAAAAATGCTTATGTTTTATAAATCATTTTTAAAACGCACTGGTCTTGTAAATTCATGGGGGTCGCACGATGGGACTAAACTTGATTTTAGCCGAACACATTGGGACACGCAATTGACGAGTGGATGTCTGTATGTAATATTTATTTTTTATTTTTAATTTTCCTACAATTATTTCAAAAATCTTGTGTATTATATTGAGATTAAACTAAACGCACTTTAAAAATTACACAAAATGAAATGAATCCAATAACAAATCGGTATGACAATAACATCTTCTGGGGAAAAACAGATAGTAAAATTTTATTATGTGTTTTTACGACTAAGGATTTTTAATATATAATTGGCTAGCCAATTAAAAAATAAAAAAAAGAAAGCATTGTTTTGAAGATTTCTGTAGTATTTTAACAAACTTGAAGTATTGAACCCAAGGAAAATGAACCCTTAAAAAGTAAAGTAAAGTAAATTTAAGTACCTAAAGTAAAGTAAAGTAAGAATAAGTAAAATGTAGACAAAAAAGCCGGACATTTATCGCACCACTAGTATTTTTCGGTCCTTGGGTCAGATACTCTTGGTGGATATGTAAAATTTCAAAGAAACGATAAATCACTTTTTCAGTAATACAATTCTGAACGAAAGAAGTTAATAATATAAAGAACAATAATAGTCGTAATTATCAAGTTTCAACACACCCACCAAGATTATTTGAAGAGTGAAAAATATCCGTGGTGCGAAGTATGTCCGGTTATCTTGTCTATACTTTACTTAGGTATGTTTGGCTTTACTTTACTGTACCCTACTTTAGGTACTTAAATTTACTTAACTTTACTTTTTTTCATTTAATAAATAAGAAGTAATTCCATGAGAAAAAGTGCTCACAGAAAAAAAAAAAAAATTAAAATTGAATAAACATCATTATAAAAACACTAGATTCTTCACCTCATTTAGAAACTTAAATTATGATGATAAATTAATTTTTTCTATTCTATAAAAGTATAAAGAATTACAGTTTAAAGACTAAACTAAGTCAAGTACTGTTTAAAAGATAAATAAGTATGATAAAGTTAAGGGATGCATATTTATGGATTACATTCCTAATACACAAACAGGTTTTAAATAACACAGTTCAACAAACCATAAATTATAATTCGCAGGTAATGTAATTAAAATGTCTAAAAATATGTAATTTTTTTAAATTAAAATAGTATTTACCAAAAGTCAATGTAATTACTTGATTAAAAATTAAGAAAGAAAAATAAGATAAGTTAATGTCACTATGACCAGGTAATTATAGTGTCAAGCAATTAATTCAAAAACCATGTACATTTTGAAAAAACGTGTTTTTATGAATTACGACTTTCAAGCTCTATAGTAAAATATCTAAATCAGATTATGTTTTGAAATTTTTCACTGCACCTAACTAACAATATTCGATTCACATCAAAGAAAAAACAAAGGTGAAATTGACGGTCTCGCTTGGTTTAAGAGAAAATTGAAAATAAATCGTTTATAGGACATTACAGTAATTTTCAAAATTAAAATCAAAATACACTTCATTTTTATAAAATCCAATCTACCTGTGTATTATCTCACACTAAAACTATAAAACAAATATTATTATATCTTTTCACGATTGGCGTGTAGCATTTTGTTTTTATTCTTATTCACAACAAGCTCTTAAACTTATCAACGTCAAACTTCTTTTAATTTCAATTACCATACTTACTTAAATCAAATAAGTACTTTCGATTGGATCTGATTGTTTATTTCAAGTACAGATTTCTAACTCTGATATCTTATCATCATTAAAGGACCATGAATCGAAAAAAAAATGTTTTTTTTTTTTTTTTTTTATATAACTTATATGATAGCGGGTTTGAAAACTAAAATGTCTGTATTTTTAAAAAAAAATTCCGACGCGTGACGTCACTGATGTGCACGGATTAGTGCCATTCTTATTATTTTACATGGGAGATACTTACTCGATGCTTTATAAACAATTATTATAAAAAAAACTGCTAATCCTAGAGTTAGAAAAAAAAAATTATGAGTATTTAGTTTACATTTATATTAATAGATTTATGGATTTTATATTAATGATTTAACTTAATTTGAAGTTTATTTGGTATGGATTATAGAAACAAAAAAACACAACTGAATTTATTTCTCATGTGATATGCTATTATTATTTATTATTATCATTGGCATGAAAAGATATTTATATTTTATTTGAGAGATTCCATTTTAATAACATAAATAACTACCTCGGACATATTAATTTATCATTTTGTCTTTGTCATTCCTCATTGCTGTTAAATAATTAAATATCAACAATAATAAATTAGAGATAAGTTATTTCAAATTTTATATTTTATATTTTTTGAACAATTGAGCTTGATTATAATTGAAATAGATCTGTACGTTTTCACGCTATTCAAAATTTTTACAATTATTTTAATTTTTTTTTTTTTTTGTATGAAAATACTTGTCCAAAAGTCTCGGCCAGCAAATTTTTGAAACTGAATTTGCCTCTTATTGATACTTTAGAGAGGTAACTTTTTTTGAATTTCTCAATTCTTCAATATAATTTTTTTTTTTTTTTTTGAGGGAGGGGGAAACTACTCAAAATTTGGCAAAAAATGACTCGGAAACCATCATTTTTTGATTTAAACTTTGTGAAAATTTAAACATAGATAGACAATTATATTAAAAACATTTTGGCACAAAAAAATTCTGAAAATGTGAAAAAAAAATTTTGGACATTTTTTTAACACTTTTTTTCATTAATTATTTTTTACTTTTCTTTATTTGTTAGTTAAAAATAAAGTAAAGTGTAGACAAAAAAGCCGGACATACTTTGCACTACGGGTATTCTTCACTCTTCGGGTCAGATATTCTTGGTTGGTGTGTTGAAAATGACTATTATTGTTGTTCTTTATATTATTAACTTCCGTTGTTCAAAATCGTATTATTGAAGAAATGATTTATCGTTTCTTTAAAATTCTACACACCTACTAAGAGTATCTGACCCGAGGTGTGAAGAATATCCGTAGTGCAAAGTATGTCCGGCTTTCTTGTCTATACTTTACTTTACTTTACTATACTCTTTTTATATTATACTTCATTCGAATACAAGTATTTTTTTGAATTTTTGATTAAAAAAATATTAATATAGAATTTGAACTACCATAATAATGCATATTATTATAATAAAATTGTATACTCATTTCGTGTTATGATTCGTTATATTATTATAGATAATGTAATGGACTTAAAATTTTGATATAAAATGACTGCATGTAACGTGTTTTTTATAAAATAATTAACAGACAACACATTATGAATGAAAAACATATTTTTTTATTGACTAATTATGCCGCGAAAAAAAGAGAAGCGATATATATATGTTATTATAATTAGCACGTCATACGTATACGTATTAGCAATTTTCTGCCGTAATTAGAATTTAATATAGAATTAAATATAAATTTATCGGATTATGATTATAATACGAAATATACATAGCACAACTATTAACTATTCAAATAAATAATATTTTTCTACCGGAAACATACGCTAAGTGTAATGATCCAACCACGTTAACGATCAGATTTTTTTTTTTCAAAAAAATGTTTAAGAAAAATCTCCGCTCTGAATCTAAAAGTTAAATTAGCGAAATTGAGGTAATTATTAAAAAAAAAAAACAATGTTATAAATTAATTTATAATTAATTAATAAATCGATCGCAGCTAACGGTCATAAAGTCACGAGTAGAGATCAGAATTATATGCATTTCCTCATACTGATTTCATAGTCCGAATTTTTTTTTTTTTAAATAAATAAATGCATAAAGTATGATTTGATTTACATTTTGTCATAAGTACACAATATAAATTTCGTATTTTCGGTATAATCTTGGTAAAAAATCAAATTACTTTATCTCGCTTCATTTTGGAATTTTTAACCGTTTACGATGCATGCAATGTACGAAAAAAAAAATTATTTTGCAAGTTATGATAACTAAAAAAATTCGCGTTTTCTTTGTTAAATCTTCTTTTTGTATTTCCTATCTTTTTTCAACCATCTTTCAACGATTGAAATTATTTTTCGAAAAAATAATACACGATTTCGTGGGATTTTAAATACTCAGAAAATTATTCGGACAATTTAGTAGGTAAGTATATAAATGCATTATCGTCGATTCAACTACAGTCCCGTTCACCATAAACAGATTTTTTTGAGATAAAAATTCGTCTATGATAAGAAAAAACAAATTGTGAAATTCAGAGAAATAAAAAATACTGTATACTACACATACAGGTCATTAAACAATAGTTTCTTATATGGTGATGTAAGTTTGAACCGAGCGTTTAATCGTGACGTATAATCATAAACATTTATAGCACATAGTTATCGCCGTTTATCAGTTTGCCATTTTGCATCATGGTGTTCAAGTCCGTCATGATAATAACGAATAGAAACCTCATATTATAACCTTAAAGCAGTTGAGCTAAAGGCTAACAGCATTTATACTATTTAGGGATACAAATTATTGATTATGTTAATTTTATTTCTTTTTTCAATCAGATACAGGTATTTCAACCGTATACTTAAGTTTATTATTATAAATACTATTCTTTTAAAATAGTTGGTTAACTATAACATTCGGTATGTTGGCATTTTCTTATTCCATGTCCCATAAAACAATATGTTAATATATTCCGCTTTTGGCAATCAAAAATCATCGTATTAAAACTTTAAGCAGTCAATTTAACAAACATTACATTATAATATTGTGTTAAACATGTATTTGCCATGTCGTTTTTCTGGATTATAAATTTATCATATCTTCTTGTTTTTTTTTTTTTTTTTATTCTCAGTGGAGAGAAAAAGCTAGTGTAGTTTTTACAATGATTATTTTTTATTTTTATTTTTGTTTTTTTCTGTAAATACTTTTTGTAAGAATATACTTGTCTAAAAGTTTCGACCAGTCACTTTTTCAATCACGATTTGCTTCCAAATTTGCTTCCAACTTTTAAGAGGAAATTTTTAATAGTTTTTTCAAAATTTGGGAAAAACTAGAGATGTAAAATTTACCGTAATTAAATTAATAAAACATTATAAATTTTAGTTTTTTTAAGAACATAGCTATAAGGGCACCCTAAAAAATATCTCTTCTCCCTTGTTACATTTATAATATAATATAGAGTATATAACATAGAGTATAGTAGCTACCAGCTCTTTTAATATTAATGTACTTTTGGTACGCTTAAAATAAAATATTTTAATTGGTATGCTTGATATGATTAATATGCATTGAATATATATTTGATATAATTATAATTTTAATAAAGATAATATTATTAGATTATCATAGGTTTATAGTAAGATGTAAATTATTTTACAATAATTATGTATATATATCATGAGATAAGATCTTAAACCCAAATTAATAAAATAATAAAAAATACATACTGTTCTTCTATTTAATTTAAACAAATATAATTAAAAATATTTAAAATCTCAGATTAGTTTAAACTTTAAACCTTAATTTAAACTTCATGTTTTTACTTAACAGTATACTTTTGTGACATTATAAATGTTATAAATGTTTTAAAAACGTTTAAATTAAGGGTTCACTAGTTAATTAGTTCGGTTAAAAAAAAAAATACCCTTAAAAAAATGAGTAAATTTACCTTACCGGTATTGAAGAAATGATTTATAGTTTCTTTAAAATTCAATACAGCCACAAGAGTATGCTACTCGTCGAGTGAAGAATACCCAAAGTGCAAATGACGTCCTTTTTTAATCTCACATTAATATTTGAGATCAGAGATCGAAATTCCAGTCTTTGATACTTCGTCTAATAATTATAACTAGAGCGAGCTAATATAATTATTATTATTTATAAATTATTATATAGGATCTCTAGTTAAAACCATAGGCGCAAATTGGGGGGCTGGGGGCTTAGCTCCCTCAAAACTACTCATAGCCCCCCAAATTTTTTGAGAATTACATAAGGTTAATGCCTTTGGTGGAGGGGGGGGGCTAAATCAATCAAATATACATTCTTAAATAGCCTTCTTAAATATCAAACGCTTTATTTATTTTAGGATTAGCAACAAGTTCCACGATATTAAAACAATTACATAGCCTAGTAGGTGTTTCACCGCCCTACTAAAATGACTTATGACAAATCGTATTTTCATATCCTGTCATGAAAATTTTAATATTTCAGGTTTAACGGACGGAAAAAGTCGTGTCGTATTGTCATATTATGTATTTTACACAAATAAAAATGTTACCGTCAAATAGTTGATACGCGGACCAGATAACATTCAAAATATTACACAATTTATACTTCACTTAAAAACTAATTCGTTAGATAAGAACTTCATAAAAATACTTTAAAAAACATTTTGTTTTCGATGCTTATAACGCGTATTATCGTAATTTTAGAATCCGAACGGAGCTGGTGGTTTTATAATGATGTTTCTGTTTTTTTCTTATTTTTCTGTTCTCGAAAAAGTTCTCGGATCAATACGTTAGATTAGGTTATCCCTAGTATGTCCGACTCTAATATAAAGTAATATTCACTCGCTTTATTAGTATTTTACTTTATTTGTATTTTGTACTCTGTGTTTACTTATTACCGTGAAAGGGGCGCGGGCGTTATACCCGCATTTTCCGTTTCCGTCGTATCGCATGACAAATTTGTATTCAATAGAGTCAATTTTGTGTTATTTGTGTAACAAATTTATTTGTATATTTGTATGAAGTGAACTATTCTTATCGAAACGAAAAAAAAATATATGTGTTCATTAAAATATAACAATTTGAAACACGCTCATAACTCCCGTTTAAAGATTAAACTATTGTCAAAGACGTGACTTACAATCACGGATAATATTTGTCCTTTTAAGTTTGAAAATAATAAGGCAATTATTGATACTCTACAAACTAAAACTGCAAATGACAAATAATTTGATCCGCTGAAAGCGATTTGGCCGTTGTACATTGGTAAGACGGAGGCAATAGGAATATAACGTCTTCTTAATATTTAATAATAATATGTTTATTTCGTTTAATACTATGGATTTTGATTTTTAGATGACCTTTCACTGGGTAGTACAAGTCAAAACACCGATCGTGACTGTACACAATTATTATTATTAACACAAGGGGGCGCCCATATAAATTTTTTCATGGTTAAGCAGTATTAATTTTATATATTATTAGTAGTAATTGATAGAAGCATTATAAAAAAAAAAAAAAAACCCCGGACATACTTCGCACCTCGGGTGGGATACTCTTGGTGGGTGTGTTAAATTTTAAAGAAACAATAAATCAATTTTTCAATCAAAACTATTTTGAGTGAATATCAAAGTGAAATATCAAAAGTACTTACTCACAATGAATATTATTTATTAGGTATAAGATATAAATAATAATAATAATAATAATATTAATGTTGATAAAACTTCATAATATAAACAAATATCATTAAATTATTTTGTAAATTTCGCGACGATTTTTAGTACAGCAACTTAATCGCGTTGTTGTTTGATTAATATATTATTTTCCAACAGGTTAAGTATATACTCGTGTTTAAACCGAACTTATATTAATTTAAAATTTATAATATAAATTAATAAATTTGTAATTTTTTTTTTTTTTTCCAGGACTTATACTGAAATATGTGGGAAACATGAACGCGTTCTCCATTTCGTTTGCATTGTTCTCGGCCAGGTTCTTCGTGTACTCGATTATCCGAGATCCGCTGTGGGTTTTACCGGTCGAAGCGTCCAACGGCTTAACGTTTACCTTGGCCTTTGTGGCCGGCATTGCTTACGCAGCAGAAGTGGCGCCCAGCGGCAGCGAAGGGACGCTCCAAGGTCTGTTCGGCATGGCGTTCCACGGAATAGGTGAGGATTATAATTTAATATTCATAATTAATATTCTAATTGTTATTCATTAAATATTCAAAAAATTGTTCGATTCAGGGGGCTATGGATATCTGCTGGACGTCGCACAGCAAAGAATTTTGAAAAGTCGTCGTCTTATAATTTTAATTATATTAATTTTTTGTTTGATAGATGATTATAAAATCTGTGTCTAAAATCATACTAAAATTTTATCGACTTATCGGAATTTATCGATTTCAATCATTTTTTGTTTATTGTTTTGTTCGTTTCCAAATCGGCAAATTACCATAATCGCCCTAGTCCCCATCCAAACGTGACATTACTCCAATTTCTGCGTGCTCTAATCGTGAACTACTGTTATTATTATTATTATTATTATTATTATTATTATCTGTAATCCGATAAAAAGTAAGTTGCATGCAGTTAATAAGTAGTTACAAATTAAATAAGTAAATAAGTAGTACTCCGATTAAAAGCGATAAACTCAGAGCAAGGTTTCGTAATTCCTACTTTTTTACATTTACGAGCACGTGGCAAACGATAAACACTACACCGTGATCGAATTCTTCAATAGTCCGCTTCAACAATTATTATACACGTTTTACGCGCTGTAGTTTGTACGAATATATTTACACTTAACCGGATATATAATTAACGCCTCTTGATCGAAATCACCGCTGATCTATAGATCAGGAGTATTATAGTGGACAGGCAGCTAAAGATGCAAATAATCAGTTATTATTATTTTACTATTATTGTTCTGAACAACTAGTTCAAGAATCGTTATAGAATAAAAAAGTTATGCATATTTTAGACCCGACCTTTAGTTTGTTACACAATTTTATAACATTTGATATTATGCCGAACGTAATCATAGGCACCAATTCAGGGCCAGATTTAAGTTGTGGGGGGGGACCCATGAGCTATGCGATTTGTGGGGCCTATTTAGAAGTTGTTTTTGATGTAAAGCCTTGGAGCTAAGAAAAAAATGGTTATTTAGGGAAATACATAATATATTATGTAGTAGAAACTTGATTAACCGTCACTCTCTCTGTGATGATGATCCTACATGTATTTTCTATTATATTAAATATCTAAAACTTTTTACTCTTCGAAAACAAATCGTTCAACAACAGCTGATTGATTTTGTGAAGTTTGTTTGCAAAACACCTACCTATGTCCAGTATTTAATTTTCAATATTTTATGTGTTAATTTTTCAAAGTAAAATTATGAATTTATAAATTAAAAATAATTTTTCTATTAAAGTAATATTATTAGGTAAAATATAGGGCTTAGTTTTTTCGGAAAGGCCTGGGCCCTCTTCGTGACCTCGGGCCCCATGGCTACAGCCCCGGCCGCCCCACCCTTCTCGTCGGGCCCGAGTCTATGAACCCTGAATAATAATTAAACAGAGGTTAGGTTAGGTTCGGTTAAAGGTTTTGGCTATATTCAAAACTAGTGTTTATGTTTTAAAAAATCTTGTTTTCAGGCATATCTTCGGGATCTTTCATGGCGGGTTACACGTTCGAAGTGATGGGCAGTGGACCCGCTTTTCGGCTGATGAGCTACGTGGGGATTTGCGTTTGTCTGAGTCAAATCGCTGTCAACCAAATAATAAGGTTGAGAAACTCCGGAAAGAACGCGGACAAGCCGAACGCAATCGACGCGGAGATGCCCGATTGCGACCCGAAGCCGGGTAACCAAAACGCGTGCCCCATTTAATATATACGTATAGGTGTCCCGCGATACCGTCCAAACATCACACACACACACACACACACACATCGGTTCACAGCAAAAAAAAAAAAAAAAAAAAAGCCGCCAACATTATATAACGCAATATTATGTAATTTTATTTTTTTACGCATCGTCGCACAAAATATCAAACTCGATAAGGCAATAACATAGAAGAAGTCGGTCGTGAAAAATTATGTATAATTTACATATAATATAATATAATAATTATAACAACAACAACAATAATAATAATAATACAGTCAAAAGTTTGGATATAAGACAATAATAATAATAATAATAATAATAAATAAATAAAATAAAATAAAAGCTCAATAGTACATTTTTTTTTAAAACGAATGTTTTACGGTAAAAAGTGCTAAGGAATTAAAAAAAAATGTTTATATCAAATCGTGAGTAAAAATGGACGTAAATAAGTTTGTAAAATGTAAATAATAATTTACCATATTTTATCGGTTTTTATTAATGACTCGTTTTTTGAAATTTCTTAAAATTCGAATAGTGAAATTAAGAATTACATTTCACGCGAAAGCTAGAAAAAAAAAACACGAATTAATTATTATCAAATAAAAATGCTAAAATTACAATTTATGTATGACGCGATCGGGTTTCATTCAATTCGTTTTTTGTTGACCGCTGAAAACAGTATTTCCTATCCGTGTACTAAAGGTCGAAATCGATAAATTATAAAAAAAAGTAATTTCAAATTTTTTGGACTTTGAAGAATCTGAGGGCGATCACAATGTGTCGCACAGATTTTCGAAAAGCTCAAATGAGCTTGAAATTTAAATTAAACGATATATATACATATATATATATATATCCCAAAAACATAAATAGATACTATTTAGTATTACTAGTATTAATTAGCAATTTATTTTTTCGAGTGTTTTTATTTTTGTGAGAAAATATCTCGGAGGAACACACAGTGAGAGTATATTTTACGAAATCAACATTGGAAATGATATTTTTTTTAAGAATTAATTATTTTTATATGTCATATTATTATCATTGTATAAAATATTTAATAATAGTGATACGTTTTTGATGGGTAACGGATATAATTGTCTTTTATTTAGTAAATTTAATCAAAATATTTTTTAATTGATTTTTTTATATTTAAGTTGAACCTAATTTTTCATACTCTTAATAAAAAATTTAAAAAAATTTAAAAATTGTAGCTGCATTAATAAGTCAACGATCATCATAATATTTATTGTGAATTTGAGCAAATAGTTCTGTGATATTATACTATAATTGCTTAACGTATTATTATGTATTATTATTAAGAATCACTAATAAAACTTCCATTTATTTAATATATGTATATGACTTATTATTATATTACACATTTAAGAGTTTTGAGATCTCTACCCTTCCCCTCACCAGTGAAAGTGTGAGTTTCCTTAATTTTTCCTGTATTCGAAAATTTTCTCCAGTGTAACTGTATATTCGGTCTTAGTAAACCGAGTCCGATACATATTTTATACACTTTTATGTACCTAAAACTGAATATTTACTATTTGTTTTAAATTAGTCTAACTGAGTCACATGAATTGTTTAACTATACTTAATTTCACACACAGCTGATGTAAAAGACACTTTTTAAAGTATTCTATACTCTAGAAAAATCTATCGAAAAATTCACAGAATATGCAATTACCGGAATTTCCTGTAAAATTGAAAATTGCTTTTTAACATAACTTCAAAAATAATGTAGATAAAAATTTGAAACTTTCACCAACTACTATAACTGGTCATTTCATAAAAATTTCAAAAACATTTAATCAGTTTAGAGTACAGCATTTTGAAAATTTCCCCTTTTTTTGTCACTTTTTCTGTAATAAAATTTTTTATTCTTAATATTAAGATTCGAAAATTCAATATGATCTCACTGACATATACGACTAATTGACCTGAAAACATTTCCAATATCGTATGTCAAATCTTTGCTCTATATCTTACACGGTAAACTAAATATTTTGTACTTTTTTTCATCCCTGACTGACCAGTGGTACCACGATAAAAAAACATTAGGACAAATTATGTTATAGTGCACAACTGTTGATTTGCAATAGTTAAAGCCACTTTATTTTACTTTAATATAATGTTTATATTTTATTGTGTAATTTGAAATTATTTATAACGTATGTGAATATGTGAAAATCAATTTTCGTTTTTCGTAAATGTTGTATGTAACAAAATAATGTTTAATTCAACATTTAAGTTAAATTCTTCAAAACTGATCAGAATCTAAAATAATTTTTCATTTGAAACGAATTAATTGTATACTTATTTGATAGATTTAACTTTTATTTTCGAGAATTATTTGTTTTTTTAAATTTAACGGCTTCAAATGTGAATTATAGTCAGTGTCAGTCAGTCATAAGATAAATAATAAATAATATGTTATATGCATAGGCAATCAACATCTAACAGTATAATGGGTACATAATTATATAGAAAAAAATACAACACCCTCCTCCCTGGAGCCACCCCTGATAATATGAAAAACAAACTAAGTTAACCTATTTTTGTAAATTCAAAACTAAACAATTAATACAATAAATACCTGTGAACTCTAACTGTACTTCTAACAAATGATTCAACACACAGAATTGTATCGAACTTTTAGAGTAGGTATTTAGAATATTGTTTTTTTTTAAATTAAACGGTAATCGGTGGCAAATAGTTTTCAAAATTTATATCAATAAACTATAGGACGTATCTAAATTTGCCATTTTTTTTTTGGCATTTGTTTATCATGCATCATCCAACTTAGAATTGCAGACTTTTCTTAAATTTATTAGAGTGGGGGACGTTTGCCATAGCCTACCCTTCCCAAATGATGCCCTTGAGTTATACCCAAACGTGAAGTATAAAGGGGTTAGATATTTAAATTAAATACTATGAATATATTATTCAGTTTATATCATCAGGATTTTGTGTAGCTCCACCTCACCCCCCCCACCTATTTCGGATACATAGAGATAATGATAAAAACTTTTGGACAAGTATTAAGTCTATAAGAAAAAGTATTCGCTGAATGATAACGATTTTTTTAAAAAAAACAGATATTCTTTACACCTCGGTTGTTGATACCCTTGGCGGTTGTGTTGGATTTAAAAAGAAACGATAAATCATTTTTTCAAAAAAACGATTCTAAGCGGAGCTTCAGTTAATATATACCTAATCATATTAATTGTCAATATGTTTAAAAATTGTTATTTATTAACATGATAAGCCATGTTTAATTGGTTAATTTTATAATTAATGATCGAATTTGGGCAACAAGTTTACTAATTGTATCACCAGGTGGTCAAAATTCGACCAGAATAACAAAATTAATTAATTTTTGTGTGATTGTACACTAATTTTACATATTATACTGATTACATACATTGAATTAGGTAATTAAATGTTGAACTAAAAATAATTTTGCTATATACCTATATCGTTTACAGAAAACAAAAACTGATTTTAGAATTTGAATGAAGTGAAGAAGTATTTTTATAATTATGTTTATTTATTTAATAAATATATATTCTATAATTACTTTTTCGTATGGAAACACTAGTTCAAGAACACTAGTTCAGTAAATTTTCTAAACTAATAGCCCCTAGCGAATCCGCCTCTAGATTATACTTAAGAGAGGTTATTTTTCAAATATCTCAATTCCTTATTTATTTATTTATTTATTTTAGAAAAACTACCCAAATTTTGATAAAAATTACTCGGAAACCATAATTTTTTAATCCAAAATTAATGAAAATTTGAACATAGATAAACAATAATAATAAAATGAAATATTTTGTTGCTAGAAAATTTTGAAAATGTGAAAAAAATGTTTTTATCATTTTTTTTTTTTTCACACTTTTTTTTCTCATTAAATTTTCTTCCCTTTCTTTATTTATTAGATAAAAAAGAGTAAGAAAAGTAAAATAAAGTAAAGTATAGATAAGAAAGCCGGACATAACTCGCACAGCGGGTATTCTTCGCTTTTCGGGTCAGATACTCTTGGTTGGTACGTTGAAAATTACGACTATTATTGTTTTTTTATTATATTATTATTCTCTTTCATTTAGGATCGTATTGCTGAAGCAATTATTTATCATTTCTTTAAAATTTTACATACCCACTATGAGTGTCTAATCTGACTTTACTTTGTTTTAAGTACTTTATTTTCGTTATCATGATGGTTGCCTATCAGAAATAATTCAAAGTTAAGGGGTGATTAAAATGTGGCCAATACTTAATTTAGTAATACTCTATAGTGTAATACTTATAGTAATAATATATGCTCAAGAGTAGGATATTTACTCCATTACCTCCCCTTTTTCGAATTTTGGATCCGCTACTGTCACATGGACTCTTCTTTGCTACTTATAATATCTAATTAGAGCTCGAATTTTTATGAATTTTACCCGAATACGATACAAATCCTATTCATAAAGTCTAGATTGCGAACGCGCAAACATATTTTGCATATATTTGCATATTTGACATTTTTGGACGTATAATAAATACATATTTTGCTTATTCTAGAGATTTAGTAGCATGTTTACAAATTATAAATATTATGACATGAATTCTTTTTTTTTCAAAATTTATTACCAATTGACACAGACCACAATTAATTGTATTTAATATATTATAATTGTTATTTATAAAACAATAATAAATTTTATAAATTAGATTAGTTTATACTCTAGTAAAGCAACTCTGTAAATAAACCATTTTTAATGACACAACACATAAATATTGAAAAGGTAAGTACTGTAAAAACATGAGCATGTGTAAATCATAGAAAAAAAAAAAAATGCGAACGCAGTGAAAAGCAATCGTCACTAACTCAATAAATACAAACAAGTAGAGTTTAAATGAATATTTAATTTATTTTTTAACTAATATTTACTTATAATTTTAAATTCTGAGCGTAGTGAAGAAGCTAGGTGTTTTTACAATGATGTTTATTATTTTTTTTCTGCATACACTTTTTTGTATCGATCTACTTGTCCAAAATTTTCGATCAGCCACTTTTTGAAATCAGATTTGCATTTAGTCAGTACTTTAGAGAGATCTTTTTTTGAATTACTTAATTCATAAATTTTTTTTTTTTTTTTTTGACAAAAAAAGACTTGGAAACCGTCCTCTTTTGATCAAAACTTTATGATAATTTAAACAAAGATAGACAATAATAAAAGAAAAATTTTAGTTCAAGAAAATTTCCAAAATATGAAAAAAAAAAAATGTTGGACATTTTTCTAACATTTTTCTTTCTCATTATTTTTTTTTCCTTTTATTTATTTTATAAGATAAAACAAAGTAAAATTCAGGAAAGAAAACCAGACATATTTCGCACCATGGACATTCTTCGATCTTCAGGTCAGATACTCTTGGTGTCAAGAATGACGACTATTATTGTTCTTTATGTTATTAACTTCCGAACGTTCAGAATCGTGTTATTGAAGAAATGATTTATCGTTTCTCTAAAATTCTACACACTCATCAAGAGTATTCGACTCGAAGAACATCCCTGGTTCGAAGTATGTCCGGCTTCTTTTTTTATATATAATTGTCAAAATATATATATATATATATATATTTATACATTCTATGGCATATAACCTTATAGTATTTTGTAATTATTTTTCATACATTTGTTAATTAAATAATATAATTATTATTAGTAATTAATAATAAATGAAAATAAAATTTATATGTGTATTGAATACATGTGAAGGCATATAATTGCATATTTTGTCATTTTTAAATGCAAATATAAGTTAAGTTTTGGTCATTGAAATCCGAGCTCTAGAGTCGACCAATGGGAGTGCAGAAAGGCCATTTCGGGAATCTCTGGATTAGATATCACTTTTGACCTGTAGTGAGTTGGAACGTTGAACGCGTACTTTTTTTAATAGTGCACAAAATTATAATAAAAATATTTCAAAACAATAAAAAAAAAAAAAAAAAACAATGAAATACATTCAATGTTCCCATACGAGCAATGCCCTCGTTTAAAATTTTAATTTTAGAGCGTTTGACACGCACGTAATTATAACGTTTCGACCAAAACCGAATGTGTGTATTATATTATGATATTATTATATTATTATGAATAAAATTAAAATTAAATATAAACGAAAAATAATTGTTCTGTTTATTCTTACAAATAATAGTAATTGTTTAATACTACGTTATTATTTATTGTCCACTAGTCAGTGACAATATGAAAGAGCTTTCCTACTGCACACGTCTGCATAAAATAGGAATCCCATTTTTATTTACTAAAAATACAGGACATTTTATATCATGTATCTGATTTACATAGAGATTAAAAATAAAGGGAAGGTTTCAGGGCTCATCAGTTCCTCAAAATAGATATTAGTCTCAAAATTCGAAAGTTACAATTCGATTATATAATTTTTTTTTACTTTTTAAATAAGTTCTAAGTTTTTCGTACTCGAAATAGTATAGGAAACTAGTTACTAGCTAGTTGTTAGGACTTATTATAAATTATTAGTATAACAAATTACAATAAAGGTAATGTAACATTTCTTATACACATTTGGTAAGTAATCTACACATTTGGCTTTAAAAAACTATTGAGAATTTCAAAAAATTACCTCTTAAAAGTAGCATCTAGAAGCTAAATATTTCAATTCAAAAAGTTGCTGGTAGGAATTTTTATATTATAACTTCTACGCTAAAACGTGTACACATAAAAAAAAAAAAAAGTAATAAATAAAAAATAATCATTGTAACAACGTTAGCTTTTTCACTCCACTCAGAAATCCAAAATTTAAATTAACACTCTTCTACAGAATATCATATTTATCATATTATTATAAATGATCATAAAAATCTATATAGTATATAATATAATATATACTATTATTTGGTGTCGTTAATTTCTGATTAAAACAATGAAACATTAATATTAAAATCCATAATCTATTTATTATTATTATTTATTTTTATTTTTATTGAGATTTGAGATACGCGCCCGAAGGCACTAAGTACAGTAAATATTATTTACAATGACAATAATAAAGTGAGATTTTATAGGCAACAATTAAAAACTATGTACTAAACTAAAATATTATTATAACAATAACAAAATAATACATACCTAATAATGATGAGTAGCTATTAAAAATGAATCATAATTTTTATTAAAATTTATCATTATACGATACAATTTTATATGCCTAGTGTAGTATTCACATACGTTTATTGTTGTTTATGATATAATGTTAATAATATAATACATACCAAACACATTTTCAGGGAATGACATTATTCAAGCTCACTAAAATACTGATTATTTTTAAGTGACAATAAAAAAAACAAAACAAAGTAAAGTATAGACAAGAAAGCCGGACAAACGACGCTCCACGTATATTCTTCGTTCTTCGGAAAAGATACTCTTGGTGGGTGTGAAGAATTTAAAAGAAACGAAAAATCATTTCTTCAATAAAACTATTCTGAACGAGAGAAGTTAATAATATAAAGAACAATATAATAGTAGTCATTTCCAACACACCCACCAAGAGTATCTGACCCGAAGATCGAAAAAATATCCTTGGTGCAAAGTATGTCCGGCTTTCTTGTCTATACTTAATTTTTTTTTTTTTTTTTTTTATCTAATATATAAAAGAAAATAATTAAATGAAAAAAAAATTCGAAAAAATGTCCAAAATTTTTTTTTCATATTTTCAAAATTTTCTTGCACCAAAATTTTTCTTATTTTTGGATCAAAAAAAATGATGGTGTCCGAGTCTTTTTATCAAATTTTGGTTAGTTCTTCTAAAAAAAAAAAAAAAAACTGGAGAATTGAGATTTTCAAAAAATTACCTCTTTAAGGTACCAATTAGAGGCAAATCCCGTTTCAAAAAATTACTGATCGAAACTTTTGGACAAGTAGATACGAAAAAGTGTTCACAGAAGAAAACAAAAATTAAAAAAAATAAACATCATTGTAAAAACACTAGCTTCTTCACTTCGTTCAGAATCTGGAATATGAATTCCACCTGTGCTCGGATCACATTCGTTTCCCATTGCTTAGAAATTTAAAAAAAAATGTGTCACAGCGTTGTGACTTCGTGAGCCAAGTGCTGATCGTAGAAAATACGGTAAACGCTAAAACCCGATGCCATTATCATGTCCGAGGAGCGTAGCGACGAAGGACGAAATTCCACCACCATTACAATATTTTAACGTTCATTTCGGAAATAATTATACACATCGTGTTTGTTCGTTTAAGAAAAAAAGATAATAAATTGTATGCCATTAACTTTGAACTCTATTATTATAATAACATTTGCGCGGGGAAAAAAAGTAAAGTATAGACAAGAAAGTCGCATCACGGGTATTCTTCGCTCCTCGGGTCAGATACTCCTGGTGGGTTTGTGGATTTAAAAAAATAAACGATGAATCAATAATACGATTCTGAACGACGGAAGTTAATAATATTGTCATTTTAGACATACCCACCAAAAGAGTACCTGACCCGAAGGCCGAAAAATACCCGTGGTGCGAATTATGTCCGGTTTTTTTGCCTATACTTTACTTTACTTTATTTTTATTTTTTCTTTAATTTACTAAATAAAGAACAGGAAAAGGAAATTTAATGAGAAGAAATAGTGTTGGAAAAAAAATGGCCAAAAATTTTTCTTTTCAAACATTTTCGAAATTTTCTTGCACCAAAATATTTCTCGTATTATTTTCCATATCTATGTATACATTTTTGGATTTTCGAACAAGTATACAAAAAGTGTTTACAGAAAAAAATAAAATAAACATCATATTAAAAAAAGAACACTGGCTCCTTCGCTTCGCTCACAATACAAATGATTTTTTATGCAATAAGCCAATAAACGAGTAAATGAGGTTATCAAAAAATTATGTGAAACCACGAATTACGGATAAATACCCGACGACGGTGGAAAAGTTTGAATCCGAGTACAATGGTAACGAATACTTTTCGTTTATTTCCGTTACGCGCGCAATTGCACACGGAAATCGAACATAATTATTGTATTTCTAATATCATTATGATAATATATTGTTCTGATGACATTGAGTCGCCAAAAACATGCACGATTTTGATGCGTTCGCATTTTTAATACAGCGTTATTTATTATTATATATAATATTGTTGATGGTATACTTATTTACTGATGAATTCACTACCTTAGTAGCCTTACAATGTACACTAATGGATTGCTTTTTTTTTTTTCAAATTTCTAATGAACAAACAAAAATAATATTTAGTAATCCAATGGGTTTATTGAACCTAAAACGCTTCTTTTTTTTAAAAAAGAAAAAATTACCTTTTATTCACCTAAAAATTATAAAAAAAAAAAAAGAGTACTCTAATGTTACGCGGTTATTATACAAAACACAAAACAAATCTAAATAAAAAAAAAAAAAAAAACTGAATTTTTAACTGAAAAATATAATTTATTTTTTACTTGGACAGTTTAATATTTTATTATTAACTGAGAAAAGTAAACTTTTTTCAGTACTTTTAGATAAATAATTCTATACGAAAACGTGTACCTACACATAAAAAAAATGTAAAGTAAAGTGAAAAATATTGTTTATAATTCACTTTTTGAAAATTCCAAAATAGCCTTTTTATTTAAAAGTTTTTAATTGTAAATTAAAACGAAATAATAATAATTATTGAAGTTTATGAAAATTGACCAAGTTAGAGCAAAGTAAGTTTTTCAAAGATTCAAAAAATTAATTTTTTTCTCTCAAAGTACCTAATTTATTAACCACTTTATGAAAGTCATTTGAAAAAAAAAAAAAGGTAATAATAATAATAAAGTAAAGTAAAGTAAAGGCAAGAAAGCCTGACATACTTCGCACTACGGATATTCTTCGCTCTTCGGGTCAGATACTCTTGAAGAGTGTGTATCATTTTTTAAATAAACGATAAATCATTTCTTTGATAGGACGATTCTGAACGAAAGAAATTAATAGTATAAAGAATAATAGTAGTCGTCATTTTCAACACACTCACCAATAGTATCTGACCCGAAGAGCAAATAATATCCGTGGTGTGAAATATGTCCGGCTTTCTTATCAATGCATTACTTTACTTTACTTTTTTTATCTAAAAAACAAAGGAAAAAAAGTTAAATGAGAATAATGTGTTAGAAAAATGTCCAACATTTTTTCTTTCACATTTTCAAAATTTTTTTTGTCCCAAAATGTTTTTCATGTTATTGTCTGTCTATTATTAAATTTTCATAAAATTCGGATCAAAAAATTATGGTTTCCGAGGTATTTTTGTCAAATTTTGGGTAGTTCTTTTCAAAAAAAAAAAAAAAATTGAAGAATTGAGAGATGAAAAAAAATAACCTCTCTAAAGTACCAACTAGAGGCTAATTCGGTTTCAAAAAGTTGCCGATCGAAACTTTTAGACAAGTAGATATTATATACGAAAATGTGTTCACGGAAAAAAAAAAAAAAATATAATCATCATTGTAGAAACACAAGCTTCTTCACTTCGTTCAAAATATAAAAAGTTTAAAATCACATAATGAAAATAAATTCAGTCAGTGTCCCAAGCGGAACATATTAAATTGATGTTATTTATTTTATTTTTATTCGAATGTTATGGCAATTTTGAATTTTCATTGAGTGTGATGAGCTGCAGCCGTTTCCAGGAACCAACACCACGAACTGAAAAAAATAAATAAATAAATAAAAACAGAAGCCGATGGGTATCAACGTTCTTCGAACACTATAATTATTGTTTGCGTCATATTCATTTTTATCGCTTCGAACCGTTGACAAACATCGGTTAGATAACAACGGGGAGATCCATAATAATAATAATAATAATAATAATAGTTTTTAAACACTCTGATTTTAACCCATGTTATAGAACAGGGGTGGCCAAATTATCTCATTCTATTTTCGAAAACAATAATAAAAATTATTCAATAATACAAATTTTTTTTTTTTTTTTTTTTTTATTCATCACAATTTTCAATTTTAAATTATGGATTTTTATTAAGTGTATAATAAAGTTTGAATTTGCACTGACATTGTAGACAAATAACTGTGTGTTAGCATAAGGCTTAACACATTGTATTATTGTTGAAATGATATTTTTTTTTTTTTACTATTATCTTTTATTTCCATGAGTTTCTGATCTGGTTAGATTGAAGTACATATAATTGACCCACAGTTATTACTTAAAATAAGGACATACATTTTGGATTTGTTTATTTTCATCGTCGAATTCAATAGTTCTATTCCGTTTTCAAAAATACATGCTCTAAAAACACATTCAAAAGATATTTTTGGTTCTTAATATAATTTTATTTATCCGTGTGGCTCGTGAACATGTATTCATGTTGGCTACCCCTGTTATAGAATATATAATATTGATGCGTTACTGACCACCGCCACGTAGTGCACCACAGGGTTAACTGTGGTATGTCTTGCAGTTTTTTAGGGTCATCAAGGGCCCAAGTACAAAATTCCTTCCCGAGTCCTTTTAGCGCGATTAGGAAAAAAAATATTTGCCGTGGGAGGAGGGGCTTAAATGCTTATTTCTTGATTTAACCCCCGCAAAGCACGTTAACCATAAGTAATTTTCAAAAAATCTGGGGGGGGGCTATGAGTGGTTTTGAGGGGCCGCTTAGATTGTAGTTTGTACTTGTGTGTTGTGTGTGTTCTCAATAGTTCAATCGTTTCGACGAAATGCAACGGACGAATTATTATTATTGTTATTCGCGGTTATTGGGAACAAAGATTCCGAGAAAAATATTATTATTATCGTTTAAACTGATAGAAGAATAGTAAGTAGTAGTTTTATTGCCCCAGTGATAATAATTTCGAGTGCCATAAACGAAAAATAAATTAAAAATAACGACAAATTTAACGATGTCGAACCTGCACAGCTGTGGTGACGACGACGACGACGATCCAGTGGTGGTAAGGAAAATAGCTGTTTTAAATCACTTAACTTATTTTGAACGATAAAATGTCGAGATCACGTGAAAGCATGCGATAATTGTTGCGGTTTAAGTGTTAAATACTGTTGTCATTAATGCGCATGTTAATAACATATATCATAATAAGTTATTTTGTATTAAATCTAAGACTAGGGGCTTATAGGACTTGGCACATTTTTCAAATATCATTCAAAACATAGCTAAGTAATATAGAAATGCGTTTCATATCACCAGGAGTTGTATGAAGTTCTCTTTCATTTGCATATTTCGCATATTTAACTATTTTTTCGATATAAGTGCATATTTCATATATTTTTTTAATATTTAATTAGAGTTTTTTTGGTATTGGAAAATTTTTCCCCGAATATCTGAAGATATTGAACATTATTTGATATTTTTATTTGTTTAAATGTAAGCTTAAAAAGAATAAAGATTAAAAAAAAAAAAAAATGTCATAAATAATAGAAGAAGAATTATTGACAATACATATTAAAACATATTATACAATACAATTTTTAAGGATTTTGAATTTTTACAGTAAAATTAATGTTTTATAAAAGATTATTTTAGTATTTTTGCATATTTTTAGAGTACATTTCGTAAATTTTATAACATATAGTATTTATAGTACATTTTTAAAGCATAAATGCATGCATATTTTAAGTTTTTTTAGTCCCTAACACTAATTATAACTTGAGCGCGACAGGGACGCCAGTGTGACTCAGGGGTGGGGGGACACGGAAAAAAATCGAAAGTCAACATAAGCTATGAAGGGGAATTCACCCTTAGAATATTCAGCGATCCATTTGATTTTATAATATATCATGAACGTTATTATAGAAAAATCAAAGATCAAAAAAAATTTAAGTTTATAGAAAATTATCCTATTACTACTATTACTATTCTTATTATTTCCTAAAAAATACAATATAATAAATTGTATGCCAAAAAGTAATTTCATTATATATCAAATTATAATAATTATTAATTCCACTATTTCTTTTTTTTTTTTTTTTTTTTGATTATATATTTACTATATAAAATATTTTTGAATAAATAATAATTGTACGTTTGCCAACACACCACTACACAGAATATTATAATATATTCAGGTAAAATATTATTATACAATATTAACTTACTGTAGTCTGCGAGTCAGGTTAACCAATAGAACTATATTCATTTGTGTATTTCTATAAATAAGTAAATACCTAACATAATATATAATTTTGAAAACGACAACGCTGTGACAGTATTTTGTATTGTATAATGATATTATGTCTCTATGCCAAATTCGAAATAGCAATAATTATTATTGTCATAAATTATAACTTTATGTTATGATACGTATAATATTATAAAACGTACATAGTTGTACCACGAAAAACGCATTAGGTATGTAAAAAAAAAAAAAAAAAACACCCAATTTCGTATTATTGACATGAAAAATCTCAGAGGGGAAGGCATTGGCTCATGCTGGCCCCCTCCCCATCCCTCCACCGTTGGTCATTGTCTGCGTCTTGTATTCAACAATAACAATATTATACCAAATATGTAAAAAATACTACGACACACGGAAGTGCAACGAGGAAAAACGTTTTGAACATGATAAATACAATACATTTTTTTTAAGTATCACATTTTCGGTAAATTGCGCAGTATTAAATTTATGGCTTGTCCGTGAACGATTTATTAGAAAACAACATGACCGAGTGGACAATGAAAACATTGAAAATAGTTTAATTCCCGCATTGTAACAAAATAATATAATTCAAAAAACAATAATAATAATAATAATAATAATAACAATAAATATCTATCTAATAATATCGTGTACTTACATTTTTATTATTAAAGCTAGGCAATAACTAAGTCAAGTTAGGAGTTAAAAGTCAAATAACTTTTAGCTAAAAGTTACTTAACGAATTACGTTTCAAAAATGTAACTTTTAACTTAACGAGTTTCACTGTGTTCCACAATATAAAGTAAAACTTATCAGTTAATTTTTTGAACTACTATTGGTCTAACATAAAAATTATACTTATGCCTACTAGAGTTTGGACATTTTATAGAATACCTTCCTAGTCATTATATATGAGTTTTGTAATTTTACGGAATGCCAGACTCGATACTTTAGCTGTAATACGTAATATTATGTATTTTTGTATAAAATTTGAATCGTATAAAAAAGTAACTTATTTCTAACTTAGTTAAGTTTCTTCTTTTCCTAGATAACTCCTAACTTGAACTAGTTTTAGAAATAATATTTGACTTTTAATTTGATTTACATTTGTGTAGGGTAACTCAACTTAAAGAGTTAAAAAAACAAAAAAAATAATAATGACTTTTCCAGCCTTACATAGTATTACGTGCACGGGGTAGGGGGGGGATGGGATAAAACAAAGTACTTTGGGACGAAAAAAAAAAAAAAAAAATGGAAAATAATAAATGAGAACAAAAACACTGCCGGGATAAAAATATTATAATATTAATTCGTTCGTAATTACGACCGGTTTGATTTTGAAAAATCATCTTCACACACACACACACACACACACACACGCGCGCGCGCGCGCGGAATCAAAACCGAATACAATAATAAAAAAAAAAAAAAAACATAAAACACAAAAGAACGAGATAAATAGGATAGATAAATCGACATTTTTATAACAACACACCAGAGTGTTGGCGTGTGTCTGACGATTGGTTTTTGTTTTTTCGTTTCATTTTTTTTTTTTTTTTTTTATTGAAATTAATCCACGGCATCGCCACGTCTGTGTCAACCACTCTGCCGCCGGCGGCACTCGTTTAGTCTGCTCGTCGTATCGGTCGCGGTGTGGTCGAGACTGTCCGACGACATACTATTGTTATTATTGTTTTCGGATCATCCGGTGAAAATCCGTCGCCGTCGCCGGGAAAGAATCAGCAGAGAGTGCGCCTATTATTTTTTTGTAATTATTATCGTCGCGGATCATCGACAAGGAGCAAAATTTGTCAAAATGCATTTGCCGTGCTCGGTGAACCCGAAGCTTTTGCCCATAAAGATCCATTATTTCCTGATGATAGGCAGTAAGTGAATTTTGAAAAACCTTTTTTTTTTTTTTCAAATGGAATTTATTCGAGCCGCAGTGGCTTACGCGAGAAAAGGGGGGGGAGCTATGAAGGGGCTAAAACCCTCTCCGTTGTCCGCGGATTGTATTTCGTGCGAACGATTTAAAAATTAATTTTTTTTTTTTTCTATTCTTAAAACTGAACTTTAAACACGAAATTTGAGTTTTTTTTTTTTTCTATGTGTGAAATTATTTTAGAAAATTAATATTTCATTCGTTCGGGGATAAATCCAAAACAACGATTCAAAAAAAAAATTCTAAACTAATTTCTTAGAATTTTTGCCAACTATCCTTATTTTTCGATCATCGGATTCGATAAAATTATGAAACAAATTCGTGTTGAATTGAATGTATCGGATTTCGAAAATATTAGAAACTTTTAGTTTTTTTACAATTGTAAAAGTGATCACGTTTTAGTATTACCATCATATTATCTAAAATCACTCAGCGGGGTGCTTTAATGGGGGTAGAAACATATGTTTCACCGGTAATTTACCACCGGGTCAAAATTTTGCATACCTTAAAATATCATATTATTCAAATTAAAGTAAACTAAAACGTAAATTAGTAAACTAGTGACGTTTTTTTTTTAAAAAAAAAATTTTCGAAAACTAAACGAATTAGAATTCGTAAAAATTTTCATATTCGATTATTGGGGAAAAACGAAACAAAAAAAAAAAAAGTCTGTGTTTTTCGTTATTGTTTCTCGTTTAATTTATCATTTATGAAAAAAGAACGTGCTTCGCGCCTAGTGTGTTCTTCGCTCTTCGAGTGGGATACTCTTGGTGGGTGTATTGAATTGTAAAAAGAAGAAAAATCTTTTCCTTAACAAGATGATTCCGAACGGAGCTTCGGTTTATTCAAGACGATTTCAATTGAAAATTTTAATGTTTTGTTGGTCTTACAATAAAAATTCATCTTTTTATCTCGGCCAGTTTTGAAATTTTTTTTTTACATTTCCAAAATTTTCTCGCTCCAAAACATTTCTCATTGTCTATCTGCATTAAAATTTTTATAAATTTTGGTTTAAAAAAAAAAAAAATAGTTTGCGAACGTGAAGTTTTGACAGTTTTGAAGTTTTTTCCTGCTGTTGACAATTACAAAATATTGCCTTTCAAACGGGTACCGTTTAGTGACGAATAATAAAAACGTGTACGCACAAACAACCACAAAAAAAAAAAAAAAAAAAAAAATGAATAAATATGATCGTAAAAACACTAGTTTCTTCGCTTTACTCAGAATTTAAAAAAAAATAAATAAATAAATAACAATAATCAAACGATTTACGCGCATTTGACACGTAGCCTCCGTCCGAATGGTATTTTGTTAGATCGTTTAAAGCAGTGGTTCTCAACCTTTTATATACGGCGACACCCTAATTTTGATCCATAAAAATGGCGACACACTTAATTCAGTTATTTGTATTTTTGAATAAATAACAATTATTATCTATATAAATTATTACACCTATACGTGTTAATATTTAATTAAAAAAACCCGGATTTAATTAGCACCATGGGTATTCTTCGATCCTTGGATGGGGTACTCTTGGTGGGTGTATTGAAATTTAAATAAACG
>JAIPRM010002572.1:0-21095 GCA_025469315.1 Stegophylla sp. TES_Ste_2020
GTGATCTAATAATATTTTGACCATATTTGAAAACTATCTCAATACCATCTGAAAATATTGTCTATATATTTTTATTGTATTCGAAAAATTGTGAAAATCTTTTCAAAATATATAATTGCTGTGTGGGACGACGGTATAATATTCATATACCTAACCGACCGTTGATTAACCACATGGTATAATATCGTCGTAGCCATAATATTGACAGTCGACCAATTATTTATTTCTTTAATCGTACAACAACACTGATGACTTATTAGTTACTGGTTTTGTTCGAACCAGACAGCTTCTTGTGACGAAACTCCGGTAGTCCGGTTACCCCGCGCGGGGCAATAATTGTTGCGCCGAACATTCCAGGCACTGTGTGTACCGTATCAATTCCATTTCACCCCATTTATTATATCATTAACCATTTTATTGTAGTAGCGTTTGAAGCCCTCCTCCCCTATGAGAATGTGAATATCCAAATATTTATATTTTAAATTATTTAAATTCTCAAACTTTTCTACCGAATAAAAATAAAAACGGATAGTTGCAACATAAAAAGGAAACACCGGTAAAAATCACCAGGAAACTCAAATTTGATAAATTGATACCTAATCATGTTCAGAGTAAATACATTTGTTGCATTTGCAAATTATTTAATAAAGGCTTCGATTGTTATAGAAGTACAATAAAAGTATTTTGTGTTATGACAAACTTAAATTTTGAAAATTTAAATTGCATGATTTTATATATTTTGATATTTTTGAGTGAAAATATATATTTGTCAAATTTTGGCGACTTGATCAATGTATTTGAATTATATTTAGTATTTAATCATTATTTACGTATTTTCAAGTACAATTCTAAGTTATTAGTGTTATTACATTTTAAAGGTTTAAATTATTTATTTACTGTTAAACGTTGACAAGTATAAATATAGAAAAGCCATCGCATGCGACTTTTTTCAATATCCTAATTTGGGGCGCTGTACAGAATTTTTTAATCCCGACATTTTTAATACAACAAAGAATATGATTTTATAGATAAGAATAACGCGAAAAAACAATTTTTTCGGTATGAGGTGTATTTTAAATGTGTCTACCTTATTTATTTATTTATTTTTTTGTAGAAGTAGTTAGATTAAAAAGAAAATATATACGAAAACACTTATCAATAACAAGAATTCAAAATCATGAAAACATTAAGAGATTAAACTAAATCAAAGTCACACGTTTGTTGTACATCAAAGGCTCGTCTGATTATTACGTAATTATTGATGAGATGAAAAATAGTGCAGCCAATATACGAAAAAAAAAAAAAAAAAAAAAACATTCAGATGTGTTGTTTTAAGAAATATTTAATAAAATCGCCCATTTATACAATTAAACCCACAACGGGTTTTGGATTTTTTGGCGGTTTTATTTGAAAAAAAAAAACCCATCAGAAAAAGCCTTACCGGGTTCAGGGTTAACCTAACCTAACTTAACCCTGGTTTAACGGCGCACACATTTCAGGGCGTCCAACATACACGGACGTGCCAAAACGAACCGTGCGGTTCCGAGGAACGGACGATTTTTCGCTTGTTTTTCAAAACCGTTCGACGATTACCGGCTGCAGATACTTTAAAACAATAATAATAGTAATAATTATTCGTAAAATCATATAAATACACACACACACACGCGCGCGCACGCACGAACAAGAGCGTAGCTATATGTCAGGCGATCTGCTCGCAGCAACCTTGTGATACTAATGTACCCTCCACCCACCGGTGGAGCCGGTCTGTCCGCGACGCGTTTATCAGAGTCCTTGACGCCTCATATGTGACAACACCGGTAATTCTTCGATCCAGTTTTACGCGCCAAAGATATTATGATTCTATGCACTCACGGCCATTCCGTCGCAGTTCTCCGTCCAAGTCGTGTATATCGGCGGTTCGCGTGTCCATCGATCGGACACAGTGCGTGCACACGTTCGACCGAAACACCGTCTCTCTTTGTCTGCTGCACACAACATTTCGGAAAAGGTAAGTGTTGAAAATCCAAAAATTCGGTGGTGCAACCAACGGGGGTGTTTCGGGTGTCCGGACACCTCCCCCCCCCCTTGAACCATATATTTTATGGATATATAATAATATATCCATATTGAATGAGCATAGAAAAAAAATTAATCCTTTTAACTAGGTGTACAATAATAATTATAACCTCTATTAATTCAGAAATATTTAACATTAGATTATCAATAAGAGTTAGAACATCTATTACAAAAGAAACAAGATAAAATAGAAGATAGAAGTAGAAATCAAGAAACAAGATATTATCTCTATTCAATACAATGAGTAATAAGTCGTTTAAATAGTCTATTCAAATTATCGGTATCAATCTATACCAACTGTCTAAGAAATGTAGGTAGGTGAACATATTTATTTTAAAGTTACACATTTATGTTGAAAAATCCTTTTTGATTTTTAGATAAACTTAAAACACGCTTTAAAATATTGTCGACTATACGAAGTAAAATTTATCTACTACGAATAACGTTATGAAAATGTCTAATTCAGAGAGAAGGCAGTTAGATTTTGCTACACGAAATTTATATTTAAAATGTCTATATTAACATTGATATAATTTTATATTTAAATAATTATTATAGTAGAAATTTATAGGTGGAGGATACTCCGCTTGAAAAATTCCTAGTTGCGCCACCGAATCCAATCTTTTTTTTTTTTTTGTCGCAACGTCAAACGTTTTATTCGCATACGGCGATTCGTCGATTGTGCACGATTCCCGATGTGAAAATGCGTTCGATTCGTATTTGAAAACGATTATTTTCCGAGCAAAATGATAATATTAGCACAACGATCGTCCCTTGTCCGCAGTGCCGCGCACCGCCGCCGGTCTTGGACTTGATTTGAATACGATATAATAATTAGGGATTTCGATGCATTGTTTTTCGAAGCTTTCTGTGCGATGCTCGTTTCGTTATAAACAACGTTTTAGGTGTTTTTCAATTAGAATAAGAAATTTTATTTTGCATTTTTTGACAATATTTGATTTTAGGGTCGTCATTTTTTAGGGCATTTTATACGTTTTTTGAGTCATTTTTGGCCTAAAATTCAAATTCAAAATTTTATTACTAACTATTATAATATGGGATTTGTTTTATACGCTAACAATAGATGAAAATATAATATCTTATCCACAATATTCTTATACATTATATTTATATAAATTCTTATTTTGCCTCCCATCTAAGCTAGAAGCTTAGAACATTAAAATCGATAAAGACGCCTTATGATACCAGTCACACAATTTTTTGAATTTTAAGATATTATAAATAAATTTTAAAGACTTTTTTTAGTGCATTTTTTGAGTTTTTTTAAGTCATTTTTGAATTTGTTTAAGAGCATTTTTAGTGTTTATTAAGGGCATTAAAATCTCAGCCCTAATAATAATATTTGCGATCGCGGTGAGATCGTGCCAATAAAAAAATAGTGATTAGTTGTATATTATAATTTTGTGTCGCACATTTGTCTCGTCTCTAAAGTACACGCGTGTCAAATAACGTGCGCTAAAATCGTTAAAAAAAAAAATGAAAGTGTTATCACTGTAAATTATTAATTATTCAAATAACGATATAGCTGTTATTTTTTTTAGTTTTTTTTTTTTTTCATATACGTGATTTGAATTTATTTACTAACACCCTATCTGTTTGCCAATCCCAGTCCAGGGTCAAGTGTAACGAGTTTTATGCATAATTATCAGGTTTTATTTATTATTATTATTATATATATATTTTTTTTTTGTGAGTGCCACGCTAAATAAAGTCTAACAACGTAGTAACATTTCAATACAACAGTATAATAATAATAATAATAATAATAATAATAATAATTGTTATAATGTCTGCTGTTATATTTTTTATAATGCTAGTTAATTCAGGGGCTGGACGAGCGCTGATTTGAGAGGCAATTAGGAGAGGCAATATGTAAGTAGGAACTACCCCAACTGATGATTGACACAATAACACTGCAAGCACATGTACAAATAAAAGGGCTTAAAAACGAAAGGATTAGGTTAAATTTAATTTGATTTTAAATTTAAATTTTATAATGCTCATTTACTTAGATACTTAGGTTTAATTTTACTCAATTATGTTTTTATTATTAAATAAAAATAAATAAGGTAAAAAAAAATTCATTACAGAAAAACGTATCTATATATATATATATATATATATATATATACTTATACATTGTTTTAAATAAACTGTTTATAAATATTTGAAAAAATTGGAGTGGTTTTTTTTTTTTGTGATCTTTGAGGTTTTTTTTGATGGACGGGTGGGCGGGTGGTCATAAAATATTTTGGCTTCCAAATAATTTTGAGTTCGCCAAGCCACTGCTAGTTATAATGGTTTTTATAATATTTTTCATGGATTTTTATTTGGGCGAAATGAACTAGTAAGTCGTTACCGGTTGTCGTTAGCACGCTAGTGTACATTTTGATACGCGTATCACAGAATATCGATAACAGCACGTGTCTTTGGAATTGGCACATTATAAACGACACAGGTACACAGATAGTGATGGGCAAATTCCCGGAATTTAAAAGTGAGAGAATATTTTCTGGGGGAATTAATAACAAGTTCCCAAATAATGGGAATTTTTATTATTTTTTGTTAAAGTTCATAGAGAACAAGATGCGAATCAATTATTGTCTGTTAAAACATCAATAATTATGTTATCCTCATTTATGATAAATTTTATTCCTACGTGAAAACATGAGAAAATTGTAATTCACCTCGCTAACGTATTTTCTGCATAAAATATTATTTTTATATTGAAAAGGTCATATTGAACTTTATATTTGTGGATAAAATTTTCTTATAAAAGAATAAATACGGTTGTAAAATCAACAGATCTTTCACTTCGTTTGGACTCAATATAACACAATATTCATTGATCTCTTTTAAATTATTTTTATCAAATAAATAATTAAAAATATTTAAAAAAAAAAAAATTCTGTAGTTAATTCCTTCATATTATACTCATATCATTGACAAATTAGCAATTCCATCTAATTATAATTAAAAATAAATCAAATACACACTTTACCGATCATTAGCAAGAAATTACATTAGAAATTAAATACTAACTAAAAATAGTTTAACTTAAAACCGTTCAACTGAATTTATTTGATTTTTAGATTATACAATAGATAATATATAATCTTGTTGTATACAATTGTGAACCTGATAAAACAGCTAATTGGTACAGTAAAATAAAAATATATTGTGGAAATATTCCCGATAAATTCTCGAATTTATTATATTACTTTCTTATGAAAATATTCCTACAGCTCATCGATAGGCACGGCTATATTTTACAAATTAAATGATAATTATTATTATCTATAAAATTCAATACATCCGTCAAGAGTATCTCACCTGACGTGCGAAGAACACCCCGACGAGCGAAGTACACACTTTTTTATTATCAAAACTTCCTTCGTTAAGAAACGTTTTATTGAACAAATGATTTATCGTTTCTTTAAAATTCAATACACCTGTCAAGAGAATCCCACCCGACGTGCGAAGAACATCCCGACGAGCGAAATACACGCTTTTTTATTTCTAAATCGATATTTCATTTTCCATTCGTAACTTAAATAAATATAGCGAAGAATGCAGCCTAAAGACTATTTACAATTTTAGTTTTAACATTGGTATATAGTTGAAAATGTAAATTTCTTTTTAATCGAATAATGATCAGACTCAAATTTTCGTTTGTAAAGTATAAAATAAACACACTTTCAAAAGTAGATGAATTTGCTTATACAATTTACTATACATAACGGGTGTAAATTTGTACTGAAAAAGTTTTATAAACAACAGATTTATTTTTTCGTTGTACTGAAACGTTATTTTAGATTCTGAGTTTTTTTTTTTTTATAAAAGTTAGGTCTCGATTTCTTGACAATTCGATTATAAATTAATCTGGGATGTTTTCTCCCCTCCGCGTTTTCTCCCCATGAATACCACATCCCCACCCCTATTGATAAGGTTGGGACGGTTGGGTTAAGTCATGTAGAAGTCATAGTATAGATATTAGGAAGTAGGACTATATTATGTAATTCCATGGCATTGAGCTCTACAATTCACACTTGGCGTTCAAATCTAAAACCACCCTCGATTTGTTTTTGAAAAACCACATGAGAGTGACAGATAAAAATCAGCTAAGCTATCGACCAATTTTTTCAAATTCACAACAAATAAGGAGTGTTTTACAAAAGTGTACCTAATTGTTGTTTTAAAGAAATGTAAAAATGAAAAAATTATTTGCTAATTTTTTAATTGTATTTTTTCAGAGTTCAACCAAAATTATTTGTCCCGTTTTTTATATTTATAAAAATGGTCACTCTAGTGTAATGGACATTGGGTATTCCGTTATTAATTAATTACATTTTATTAAATTTGACTGGAGTTTCGTTCAGAATAGTTTCTGTTAAATTCAACACACCCACCGAGAGTATCTTACTAGAGGACCGTAGAATGTCCGTGATGCGAAATATGTTGGGAAAATTATAAATAAGACGATACAGTAGAAATTTATGTAAAATAAATAAATAAATTAAAAATGTTCTACTTAATAACCTTATTCGTTGTGGTGAAATTTAGTGTAAAAATTAAAAGTTTAGTAATAGTATATGTATAAAAAGACGAATATTTTGAGGTCAACTCGTAAGACGTATTTTGAAAATATTTGAATTTAATGATAATAGTTTTGGTTCAACTACATTAAATCGTGTTGTTTTACGATTATTTTATTATTATTTTTTTTTTTCTGTTTCAGTTCAACAGGCAACGTAAGACAATATGGCTCTGGATTTGCATCGCAAGTACATCGACAAGAAACAAGAAAGTGCACCGTTGGTTCCGATCAAAGACATCATAAACTCTAAGTACTACTTGGACCCCTTGGAGCTTTTGGGCGAGCGGAGCTTTGGTGAACCTCGGGAAATCGCCGAGTCCGAAATCGGGACTCCGGTACAAGAATTTTACCGCGATGGAGTCATATTATTGACCGGCGGTACGGGTTTTATGGGCAAAGTTCTTGTGGAAAAGTTACTCAGGTCGTGTCCTCACATAAAACACATTTACCTGTTGATCCGGACCAAGAAAGGCAAAAACACCGAACAACGGTTGGAAGACATATTCGAAGACAGGGTAAATATAATCGCAATATATAGATATATCTATTGGGTTCTCGGAATGGAGCGAAGAAGTTTAACATGAATATATACAATGTTGTTTATTATTTTCTATGTGTACACGTTTTCGTATAGGAATTCTTGTTCAAAAGATTCGACTACCGACTATTTAAATCGAGAGTATTTTTCGAAATGGCGTTAAAACTTATGAAAATTGAAATATAAGTAGACAATAACATAAAAATATTTTAATGAAAGAAACTTATATAATATACTGAAGTTCGCCTCAGAATTGTTTCATTGATGTAACATTTTATCGCTTTTTTTAAACAAATTTAACACACCCACCCGAGGAGCGAAAAATATCCACCGTACAAATTATGTCCGGTTTTTTTCCAACGTTTCCTAAAACGTATATAAAATCGTGTTATTGCTTTTCAAATAATTGAGCTCATCTTATCTCGTATAAAAGGAATAATGAATCTGATAGTTTATAATACCAGATCTATTATACAAGTCCATTCTTACCTATATATCATATTGATTATCAAAATACTATTACTAAAAATCATTAATTATTGTTTTCGAGTAGGTACGATTTTTACAAATGACTTAGAATCACTGTAATAAAACTTAAATAAATCGCATGTCGTATTAGGAACGTTCACGAGGGTCAGGAGGGGGGGTTTAATCCCCTTCCTAATTTTTAACAAAACGTATAAATATATTTTTACACACAACTTTACTATTGTTGTCTTTTATTTTGTAATTTTATATTAAAATCAGTGTAAATACTTTTTTAGATTCTGAATGAAGTGGAGAATCTAGTGTTTTTACAATGATGTTTATTTTTTATTTTTTTTTTCCTGTGTACAACTTTTCGTATAGAAATACTTGTCCAAAAGTTTCGATCAATAACTTTTTGAAACCGGATTTGCCTCTAGATTGCACTTTAGAGAGGTCATTTTTTGAATTTCTCAATTATTCAATTTTTTTTTTTTTGGATAAAACTACCCAAAATTTGACAAAAACGACTCGGAAACCATCATTTTTTGATCCGAATTTTATGAAAATTTAAACATAGATAGAAAATCCTATAAAAAAGATTTTGGCGCAAGAACATAGTGAAAATGTGAAAAAAAATTTTGGAAATTTTTTGAAAATTTTTTATTTTTTTATTTTTAACTTCCTTCGTTCAGAAACGTTTTACTGAAGAAATGATTTATCGCTTCTTTAAAATTCAATACGCCCGTCAAGAGAATACCACCCGTCGTGCGAAGTACACCCGTCGTGCGAAGTATGTCCGGCTTTTTTTTTCTTTACGTTTTCATGTTTTCCAATTATTATTATTGGCAATTCAATTTGTTTTAACGTCATGTCTTTTTTTTTTTTTTTTTTTTTTTTTATATAATGAGAATAAAATAGTTGCACTATTGAAATTATGTTAATAATCGTCATAATTGAGTACGATACTGAAACCTCCCCGAAAATATTTTTTTGTGTACGCCCGCCTGTATAGGTTCGTTGATGATGAAATGAAATGAAGACGATATTTACAGACGATTCTTGTCATTTCCTTATTTGTTTATTTTTCTTACCTCGAGATTGTTACGCGCATGTGTAACAAGTGTCGTTTTTTTATTATATCTCAGAAAAGAATCACACGATCGACGACGCTAAATCCAACAGCAGTGCCTGATTTACATATTTTTGAAAAACAGATTATAAAAAATATCTATCGTCATCATCATCGTCATCGTCATCGTTACTATTGAAAATGTCGGTCATTACCAATAAATCGTAAACCACACGTCGTTTAACATTGAGATTACCACCGACTTTTATGTCATAATAGCTCGTGCGCCCGCGTGTAGTCTCACTCATATGATATTCGTATAATATTATAAGCTGTCCGATCGAGTTTATATTACACAATATTCCCCACGAGAGGTGCTTTCTCGGCGACCTTGCATTTCCTTAACACTCGGCTGGAATTGTTCGCAACTCACCGACACTTTCTATTTCATAAAACATCTAATTTTAGGTCATACGTCGCCGCTGTCTTCGATTCAGTTAGACAAATGCCGCCGTTTTCCTCGTTTTATATTAATACGTAATTAATATTTCATAATATACAGTGCCGAATTTAACGATAATGTTTCTTCCAGGCATAGATCCAGAGCCAAGGTCAAACGTTTCAAACAAAATAAATTATATACCCTACAGCTTTGAGAAAAAAATACGACGTATTATTATGCATTGTGTTCTTTATTAAATTATAATAATAAAAAAAAATTCGATTCGGACACACTTCGCAAGAAGGGGTGCTCTTCGCACGACGGGTGGGATTCCCTTGACGGGTGTATTAAATTTTAAAGAAACGATAAATCATTTTTCTTCAATAAAACGATTCTGAACGTGGGAGGTTAATAATATAAAAAATAAATGAAAAAAAAAAAAAAAAATGTTAGTCAAAATTTTCTCGCGTCAAAATCTTTCTTATATTATTTTATATCTATGTTTAAATTTTCATAAAATTCGGATCAAAAAAATTATGGTTTCCGAGTAGTTTTTGTTAAATTTTGGGAAATTCAAAAAATGACCTCTTAAAGTACAATCTAGAGGCAAATCCAGTTTTAAAAAGTTACTGATCGAAACTTTTGGACAAGTATTTCTATACGAAAAGTTGTACACAGAAAAAAAAAAACATCATTGTAAAAACACTAGCTTCTTCACTTCGTTGAGAATCTAAAAAAGTAAAGTATAGACAAGAGAGTCGGGGACATACTTCGCACCGCTGATATTCTTCGCTCCTCGGCTCGGATACTCTTGATGGGTTTGTAGAATTTTAGATAAATGATAAATCATTTTGTCAACAACACAATTCTGAACGAAGGAAGTTAATAATTTAAAAAACGATAATAGTCGTTATATTTTCAACACACCCACAAAGAGTGTCTGAGCCGAGGATCGAAGAATATCGGTGGTGCGAACTATATGTCCCCCCGGCCTTTTTGTCTATACTTTATTTTATTTTACTTTTATATACCTAATATAATAAATAAAGAAAAGGGGGAAAAAATGTAATAAAACATTTATAGGTTAAAAAGACGAAAAAAATGTTGGCCTACTAATCTTAGAAATTATTTAATTGAACACATTTCTAAACAAGAATTTTTTTCGTACTATTATCCGTGAAAAAGTAGGCATTCGCCTTCAAATCCAAACCCTAGTATAATAAGTCGTTTGGAAAATTAACCATAACTCGAATACCGCGATTTCAGTTGTTCAAACGGTTGAAGCAAGAAGTGCCCAAGTACTACAACAAAGTGTCCGGCATAGCGGGCGACTGCAGTTTGCCCGGACTCGGATTAAGCGTAAGCAGTCGCGAAAAGCTGATCAACGAGGTCAATATTATCTTCCACGGGGCGGCGACGGTACGTTTCGACGAGCACATCCGCTTGGCCATGAACATAAACGTTTCGGGACCCAGAGAGTTGATAAACTTGGCTCGGAAAATGAAAAACTTAAAGGTAATAAATTCGAATAGATCACGAATATTAATAATAATCATTGCGTTTTAATTATTCTCATTTCGTTGTACCGAATTCTCCGGATCGACGCGCGACGTGTAGTTATTGAGTATTCGTTTTATCCCTCGTTAGATTACGGATATTTAAGAAAATAAAATACAAGACAAAAATTATTTTTCATAATATTTTTAAATAAATAAGTATTTATTACATTTATATATTTATGTTTTTGAATCGTGACAAAAGTATAATTTTTAAACTACCTATTACAGATTAAATTTAAACACATAAAACATTATTTTGAAAAACATAAACTAACATAATGAAACTAAATTGATACTTTTTAAAATTTTTTCGAATCCTTTATTTATGTATATTGTACGCTTTACTTTCTAAAAAAATAAGTTGTTAATTCATTTTACGATTATAATTAATCTAATGGTATCCAAAAGATTTCTAGATTCTTACATATTATTTTATTCAATAATTTAATTTCAAAAATTTTAAATCAACAGTAAGTCAAAAAAAAAAAAAAAAAAAAAAACGGGATTAGTATGGGACAGACTTGAAATTACGGGACAAAAAACGTCCCGAGAGAAGTTTATCAGGACAACAGGAAACAGAGCCGAAATAAAGGACAATCCTGTATGAAACAGGACGTATGGTCACCCTACGTTAGATCCTCGCGACGAATCGAACGTGACTTTGCAGAACCGATTTTCATTTTGCGTTTATACTACCGTGTGATGTTTATGATTTTTAACACAATATCGATTCGACAACGAATTCATGAACTCGGAGTGTCTTTTTTGCTCGATACTCGGAAATTCCATAACTCGTGTTGCTACGGTATGATTTATCGCGTTTATCGATCATAATATAGATCAGAGGTCGGCAATGATTTTATAAATTTTTCATCGAGGGCAAAGTTTTTCTATTCAACGTTAAATTTTATAATTTTTTTGTGAATCAAAAATCATATTAGTAATAAACTGGTTATACACAGTTAAAATTTATTTTCTATTTTTATCAAAATAAAATGATGAGTTTTAATGTGTACCTAATATAATATTTTTTTAGAAAAATTTTTAAATCGAGAAAGGCAAAATATTTAAAAACATAATACGATGCGCGGTTACACAGTTGCTACAATATTTCTATATTCTTGACCTACACCGTGCCGTAATTATTGTAAACAAAAATATCCACGTATGGGTTCGTCGACATGACGGTAATTTTCACTCAAGTCGTTGTGAGACGTCATACCTATTGTACAAGTCACGGTAATAATGACGGGTAAACACCATCGCGATTACGAGTCGATTTTATTGTCTGTATTTGCGCGACAAATGAAAACACGTTATGAAATGCTAATAATTAGGGCCTGGAACTTGATGCATTTGCATTTTTTTTTTTTTTTTTTTTTTTGCTCTAATGTGTTGCTCGTCTCTCTACAGAAATTCGATTCATAAAATACAGAATCTAACGGCACAATTTTTATTTTGCATTTTTTTGGGAATTTTTCGATTTTCGGTCATTTTTTAATATTTTTGGTGCATTTTTTTCATTTTTCTACGTTTTGTTCATTTATTTGCAAATATAATTAGTGGGTATTAGTGTGTTACCTATATATTAATATATTAGTGTGTTACATATATATTAATAGAGGATACTACCCATCGTGCGAAGTACACCCATCGTGCGAAGTATGTCCGCTTTTTTTTTAGTGCATTTTTTTTACATATTTTTAGGTCATCAAGTTCAGGGCCCTACTAATAATAATAACAATAAAGGCTAAACGTGTGTACAGAGTACTCTGTTCGAATATTTTGTCAACATTTATAACAATAATTTCTCTCCGTCATTGGCTCTTAGGTGTTTGCTCACGTGTCCACCGCTTATTCCAACTGCAATCGGTCGTACGTAGACGAGAAGTTCTACGAGCCGTCTGCCGACTACGAAGACGTTTTTAAAATAGTCGCCGAGAACGACGACGAAACGCTTCAAGAAAAGACCAAAGAGTAAGATCAACAACAAGCGTCTATTCAGGGCTAAATTTAGGGTGTGAGGGGGGGGGTAATGGTCCCGTATTGCCTGTAGTGGCAATTTTTGAAAGGGTGGCAAATTTTTAATAGACTATAGCAAAAATATGTATCATAATATGTTTCGTTGTACATTTTATGCGTGAAAAATGTTCTCATTTTATCAATAATATTTTTTTATATTTCTTTAAATTTTCACATTTAATGATAAGTGAAAAATTATATATATATATATTTATATCTAATATGTTTAATGTTATCATATGATACCTACATGCATGAAGAGGTTACATACACAGAGTAATAATAAATCCCACCCCAGTATTACTCTCACTCCTGCATGGCATATGTTTTTCTACTTTAAAAGCAAGAAGAAAGCATTTCTAAAATACAGCTGGTACAAACGTTTAGTGCTTTTAAAAATAACTTAATGTAAATCTAGTGACTAGTAAGGTGTACGATTATCATTTCATTGTTTAAAGTTTCTTTTTTTAAAGTTCATTTAAAGTAATTTAAATAATAAATATTTTAAAAAAAGAAAAATTATAAGTACCTATTAATTTAATTTAATTTTTTTTTTGTCGATTTATATGTATTTCGGTACAAAAATATGGGTAGGTTCATTATGTTTTCTTTTGTTCGAAAATATATGTATTAACAATAGTTTTGAGAAGGGAGAGGGCGGCAAAAGTCTAAATACGGCCCTGGCGTTACAAAAGTCACAGTGATGGATCCACAGAGTAGGATTTTGGTGTAGGGCGGAAAACCGTTTTACACGAATTTCGTTTCCAAAATCGTTCGCCTTAAATGAGAGCGGCGGAGGCGTGGGAAAAGCTACTTCCAGTGGCGGCGCGACAAAGTGTTTTTGGGACATGTGTCTCAAACTTAGAATTGGTGGGCGGGTGGGTGGTGCCAAGGTGGCTTGAATTTTATGATTCATAAATAATTAGGGTTTTAGATAGTTTAAGTTGGTAATAAATATTTTGTAAGCACATTATTTTGAGAGACAAAAGTAAATACATTGAGGGAGGATTAATTATGACTGTCCTATCAAATTTCTCCTCATTTTTAGGAGCAAAAGTAATTTTTGGAAACACCAAAATTTTGTGTATAAATAATTGGGTGGGTGGTTATGGTTAAAATAAATATTGCCGTCCCACAAATAAAATTTTGTTCGCACCGCCACTGGCCACTTTTACACCCTTCTTCACATACTCGACAAGTCGCATTTAATAATTCAATAAATTTTTTATAAGTTTATAAACTCGATCATTAGAGTAGAGTTTTATTAGATTTTACAAAAAAAAACCTAAATATTATATTCACCGACTTCCTGCTATACAGTAATTAAAATAATTTAAGTGCAATAATACGCTATACCCAGTTTTAAAGCTGTTATAGATTATTATGAAATTATGAAAAACCAATACTTGGTTAATATCATTAACCAGACTACTTCACTGTACATAAACAGATACTAGTTTTATTTATTTAATTAATTTTTTTTTTATTAATGCGTAGATATTGTAAGTATTAATAAATTCAAAATTGTATCTATTAAAAATAAAATAAAATACGTCACTAGTTACTGCCTATGAACCGGGCTAGAAAATTGTAGTACTAAAAAAATTACTTTATCTCTTTAATATGCACTTAAAAACTCCAAAATATGCGCCAAAAATCGAGCACGAATTCTTGTAAAATATGCGTTTAATTTGAAAACTCGTCTGCTGACAAGTTACAGAGGGGCGAAAACACGAAATATCCGCTGAGATTTTCTCATTCTCCCAATTATTCAAATACACAATAATTTGACCAAATAAATCATTTTTCAAGCAAAAACCATTGCTTTTAATCGACAACGATTTTTTCATTTTTATTTATCCCGTTATTATGTGAAAATATTTTACCCAAAAATAGCACTAAAACCCTTAAATTAGCAAAAAAAACATTAAAAACTTTTAATATGAAATAAAAAAATCATAATTTCTTCACCGGTGAAGCGTAGAACATATTATTATTTATATTTTACTTTGGATGTTCTCTGACAAACCGAAAAAAATATTCACTTGCTAAAACTTCCTAGCCCTACTTATGACACTTTCAATCAGTGAAAAGTTATCTTTTAGTACACAGGGAAGGTCTAGTGATAAATTGATTTTAAACGTCGTAGGTAGTTTTGAGGGGTGAATAGCCCGCTCCGCCCTTCTCTAAACCCGCCACCGTACTGTGTTATTAATACGTAACGCACGCGTATATGCATTCAATAATTCTTTTTTTTTTTTTTTTTTTTTCAAATAATAATTATTTCAGGATCATCAGAGATTATCCGAATACGTATACTTTCACTAAATCGTTGGCGGAAAGTGTGATCAAAAAAGAAGCACAAGATCTTCCCATATTGGTGTTCCGTCCTTCCGTCGGTGCGTATATTGGAATATCCAATTATTGTAATAATAATAATACATTTGTAATTATGTAACACTTAAACCACAATAATTGTTATTAACTTGCGCTCGTAGTTTTTCGTTTACAAACGTTAATTTACACATTAAATTGCATCCGAATTGTCTGTGATGAGAAAACTATAATATATATATATATCATAAATGCAGTTAAAATGTTTGATTGTTATGTTATTATTATTATTATTACAGTGATCGCCACTTACCGAGAACCCGTAAGGGGTTGGATAGATAATGTGTACGGGCCGACGGGGATGATAGTGGGAGTAGGCTCCGGAGTTTTGCACACGTATTATGGAGATCCTGAAAGTAAAACTGACATGATACCGGTGGACATAGTCGTCAACGCGCTTATATGTGCTGCCAAAGAAACGGCGACGAAAGGGTAAATTGAATTTTGAATAAATAATATATACGTATAATAGAGTATGCGCCGCATCATTAATTTGTCTCTTATATACGAATTCACGTTGAAACAGTGTATCCCAGAGGTTCTCAAACTTTTTAGGCCAGCCCCCCCTCCAATTTTGATCAAATCTAGACGTAGGCCCCCCTCATAAAAATAATTTTAATAGTCATGTTTAGAGTACCAAAAAGTTAATAACAAACAACAAATATAGGCTAATGTTTATGTTTATACTCAAATAACCAATTTATTTTAAAATTAAATATATATTTATTAAATAAAATTCTGAACAAAAAATGATGGTTTTCGAGTCGTTTTTGTCAAATTTTGGGTAGTTTTTTCCAAAAAAAAAACATTGAAGAATTGAGAAATTCAAAAAATGACCTCCTAAAGTACAATTTAGAGGCGAATCGGGTTTCAAAAAGTTATTTATCGAAACTTTTGGACAAGTATTTCTATACAAAAAGTTGTACACAGAAAAAATAAAATAAAAAAAAATTTTAAAAAATAAACATCATTGTAAAAACACTAGCTTCTTTCAGAATCTAAAATATGTGCGGAATTATCGTGCCGCAATTACTTATATGCGGAGTTGGGGTGTAAAAAGAACCTTTTTACAAAACTTATTAATTAAGTAAATTTTGAGAACCATTGTTTCTATTATTTAACGTATTACGTTATTTTATTTTCCGCAATACCTAGTACGGTCCGTGACTTTACGTTTAGGATTTTTCCATCTTATTATCACGCGGCCTATCATTAAATATTAAACCGAATTTTTAAATTCCGGCACTTGACGTTTCGTAAGTCGACGATCAATGCTATTTTTTCTTTCCGTAATCTGACGGTCCGTATCTTGACTGAAAAATTCCATAATCAAATCGTCCGTTGGATTATTTCCCGTGTATTTATGGTCTCCCAAACGAAAAACATTACCTACCTTTGTTCGAACTTTCTTTGATTTTTTTTCAATCAAACCCTTGTAAAATTTTTAATTATTCGTCCGTAAGAAATTTAATTGCACGCAAAATATTCGTAACAAAATTCTCCACCCAAGTATTAAATTTCAAAAAGATCGGTCGTACCAATTTTTTTTTACATACGAGTACGTTAAAGTGTGTAATTTTCTATAAAACTAACGAATTTCGTTAAAATTCAAACTTCAAACGGTTATAGAGAAAAAAGTTGACATACGATTTTCGAGATTTTTTAAAGTCAATTAGATATACAGGGTGATTTTTTAACCGTGCTCACCCCCATTTTTGGCCGTAAAAATGCAAAATTTGGGATTTTTTTTTTCGGAATGTTCAAGTTACTATAAAACCAATATTTTTCATAACTCATTTTTTCATTTCACCTTAAGGGTGTCCTGTGGAGATACAAACTTTTCAAATGGCTACCCCCTATTTTAATTACGGAATTATATTCGTGTTATTTTTCTGTGAAATTTTATGTATTAAAATTAAAATTTGAACGAGTAGTTTTTGAATTATTCAAATTTAAATATTAAGGAAAATTGTCACTTGGACACATATTTTAATTTATTCTTAATAGGTAAATGACTAAATGAGATAAGACGACCTGCTAATTAATAATTTGTAAATGTAAAATTTAATCTCGTACACACGACATAATATCTATGAACATTTTGACTAATTATTTCTGATTAAAGGTTAATTGAGTAGATTTATAATAATTATGAACTACGTACGTACGTAACTAAATATGTGCCCAAGCGACAATTTTCCTTAATATTTAAATTTGAATAATACAAAAACTACTCGTTCAAATTTTAATTTCAATACATCAAAAATCACAAAAAAATAACCCGAATATAATTCCGTAATTAAAATAGGGGTAGCCATTTGAAAAAAGAAAGTTAGTATCTCCACAGGACACCCTTAAGGTTACATGAAAAAAATGAGTTATGGAAAATATTGGTTTTATTGTAACTTCAACATTCCGGAAAAAAAAATACCAAATTTTGCATTTTTACGGCCAAAAATGGGGGTGAGCACGCTTAAAAAATCTGTAACGATCCCGCACAAGTATGATTATAAATTATAATGTATGTTGTAAATTGTTATTTTACAATGTGAGTAATAGCCTTGGGATATCCAGGCCTGGTACGATTTCACTTGGCTAGTGGCTTGTGGTGCAAAGACAACTCCCAAGCTTTATACAACAGTTGGCGAAGGGCGATATCAACAACAACAACAAAAACAACTATCACAAGAGAGCCAACGCCCAAACCCGGACCTTAAGTGCAAGGATAATAGGGCATACAAGAAGAAAAGTCCGCATAAATACCAGACAGCGGACCTCCTCAAACCCAGACGGTCCAGACCAACGTACGCAGACGGTCCAGATCAGAGCATCGATAAGGTCCGAAAACACGAGAAGATCTAAACGCTTACGCTGAATGACGTCACTCTGTCTTTTCACCACAAACATTCTATTAGCTAAGTAAAACTCTGCCATCTTAGTTGAAATCTCTTATTAATAAATACAATAATTGTAAACAAGTAAATAATAGAAAAAGTTAATAAATTAAAACAAATCGGCTACGCTTTCTTCAATCCTGTGGGACTGCAACAAATCACCCTGTATATGTCAGTGAGATCATATTAAATTTTCAAGTCCTTATATCAAAAATCAAAAATTTTATTACATAAAAACTAACAAAAAATGAGAAATTTCCGAAATTTCCGAAATTTTCAATAATATAAGGTAAAGTTGAACTCGTGCACTTCGTAGCCCGTTAAAAATATACCTCTTATATGTTTCAAACTTTGTGTTAAATTCGTACCTACCTGTGATTATGCTAGCAGTATATTTTTTTATACATATGAATAAATAGCTGAATTACCCGGCGTTGCCTGGGGAAAAAATAGTTATTTATATTATAAGTGATAGGCGCTTTCTTTCGTCGAATTTTTCATTTTGATAATGCTAATACGTATGTGCAGATGACAACTCTCTCTGTCTGATGCACATAAAAATTTAGCTAACGCATGCGCATTAAAATAAAAGAATACGACGAAAGAATGCGGTGAATACAACATAATATCTAAATTAAAATAGGCCGACCACTAATAAAACTCATACCTCGCGTTTTATACATATATAATATTTTTTTTTTTTTTTTGGAAAAAACTACCCAAAATTTGACAAAAACGACTCGAAAACCATCATTTTTTGATCAAAACTATATGAAAATTTAAACATAGATAGAAAATCATATAAGAAAGATTTTGGCGCAAAAAAATTTTGAAAATTTGAAAAAATGTTTTGGACATTTTTCTAACATTTTTTTTTCTCATTTATTTTTTATATTATTAACTTCCCTCGTTCAAAATCGTTTTATTGAAGAAATGATTTATCGTTTCTTCAAAATTCAATACACACGTCAAGAGAATTCCACCCGTCATGCGAAAACACCAATCGTGTGAAGTATGTCCGGCTTTTTTGAAAAGTAATTTTTATTATTTTGGAAAAATGCTACATAACTACCGATTAACCAATATTTTTTTATAAACAATATTATTAGTTTTTTCACCAGGGGCTCATATGTATAAGTTTTTTTGAGCTTACACAGGAACAGGCAACATAAAATTGTCGATGAGTGAAGGAGGGATTCCTGCAACTTTCATTGTCTTTCATTGACATAGCAAAACAAAGTTTAATAGGAAATTGGACACGTTTATAATCGAAGGGGTTCTCGTTTGGTATTCTTGGGATATATACAATTTGACCACTCGCTGTACCGATAAGAATTTCAGCTTCAATAAGGGTTTTTTTCAAAGATAATATTTTTAAACTCATTCCATTGCACAATAATTTGGGAGCATTTAAATTTCGCATGAGAATAATAGGCACACCAATTTTTAAATCAAGTTTGTGTGGGGGGAGACCTGATGAGCAGGGTCTTTTGGCCGTTTGTGCCCCCCCCCCCGCAAAGTATCATTGATACTTTACATCCCCTGCCCGCCACCGACAACAATTTTGTAGCATTTAACGTGTAATTAACGTAATTGGTCAATTGAGTCAATTAAATCCTAATTGACCACTAATCTTCAATTAGTGTCTGATTGCAATTAACCTCCAATTATCTGTGTAATTAAGCACCTGTTAATCATTCCTTACTTCGCATTATGTTGTTGTCTTCATCGTTACGTAAACAAGGTGATTAAGTGTTATTATTAACCCCACCCCCACCCCACTCTTCTCTTTATGATATCGATAGCTTTATATAAATATTGTTTAAAAAAAAAAAAAAAAATTCACGTCAGTCGTCGTTAACATATAGAGATAATTAGTCATGTACTGTGCACGTATTATATTTCAGTTGTCATAATTAGTATTTTTGCTCGAAAACGTATATTTTTTTTCGCAATGGTCGACACTATGGAAGACAACATGACCATGAAGACAACGCTATTGTTTATAAGCACCAGACAAACCGTACATGTTCCCAGCCCACACCTTGTGAGTTTATAGACGGCACTACGTTCATGATAGATTTTTCGGAACGAAAATACATTACCATAGGTTTCGAAACCGAAACGAATAAGTTTCAAGTTACGAGTCGTATTGTGACCGCTTCGCGTTATATCAAAATATCTGTGGATATGTTGCGACGTATATTCAGTATGATCGATAACATTTTATCGATCATAACGAGTCAAAAAGTGAAGTCCCGTGAAAAACTATTTTTCAAAGACGAGAGTATTACACTGTCGAAAATTTCTTATCGTGGAGACAACATGCTCGTAATACAATCACATGATTTCGAAAGGAGCCGTATTTTGTTGAGCAGAGAAAACTTGCTGACACTTCAAGGACTGCAGTCGTGTATTAATGCGAGTATATTTCAAAAATGACGTACGTGCATCCGATCGTGATGGACCAGTTGGAAAAGATTGTCGTATACCTGAAAGAAGATTTCTACTTGGAAAAAACGTCTGTCGTGAACGAGATCGCGACTTTTATAAACGGTATTCACGATGATTTAATTACCGAATACTTGATGAAAACCGCTGGAGGTATTTCGTACCCGAGTTTTATTTCTGAAATAAAACGTTTCGCGAGTTTTCAATTAGCCGAGCGTTGGATGGAAAAAATGAACGAGCCGCCAAAAGTAATTAATTTTTATATTTATATGTGAAAACTGAATTAAAAAAATATATATATTATTATTATTATTATTATAATTATTATTTGTTATTATAGACGGACACTGCTGTGGTAATTGATGAAAACGATGGACCAACGTTTTTCAACTACGTCAACTATTGAGCGTATGGTGTCATCTAAAAGTATTCCTATACGAAAACGCTAACTTATAAATTATTATTATTATTATTATTATTATCCGTTACCTGTAAATCGGAATAAAATTTTATAAGTGTCGAACGTTTTTATGCAAACTTGATGGACTAAATTATTTTAAT
>JAIPRM010002573.1:0-13063 GCA_025469315.1 Stegophylla sp. TES_Ste_2020
CTTCCTTCGTTCAGAATCGTTTTACTGAAGAAATGATTTATCGTTTCTTTAAAATTTAATACGCCCGTCAAGAGAATACCACCCGTCGTGCGAAGTACACCCATCGTGCGAAGTATGTCCGGATTTTCTTTTTTTTGTCGAAATCAAGTGATAGCCATGGATCTGTCATGTTTAGCCTATAGGGCATAGGCTTAATAAGATATAAAGCACAAGTTGTAAATAGCATATAATAAGTGAATCATCTATTGAAAATTCTTTAAATTTTGATGATCCCAATGCTTTAATTTAACAGTCATAAAAACAATGAAAACCTATAATTTTCTATTCTGAAGTAGCAACTGAAATGCCACACATGTTGATTTTAGAGGAATTTATATATCTGTTTGAGGAAGGGGTATATTTCACCCCTGTGCCATAAAGTAATTATTTATACAATATATTTTTATAATGTTGATAAAACTGCGTGACTAACTTTAGGTCGGTATCGCCGTTCATTTTCGCCGAAAATTAATACAAATACAATTTCAAACGGCTTATGGGTATGTTCAAACGGACGAACGCAACCGACCGCCTAGAATCACGCTTATTTACTTTTCTAACGGTCGACCGCGTCCGCTGGTCAATATTGAACTCTGTATTTCCAATGCTCATATTCACCACAAGAGGCAGATCAACCGCCTACCACTGCGGTGAGTTGACTACGTCATAAAAAGTGCTCAATTCGCGTTTTTGTAATTGTTCAGGAGAGAGCGTTTTTAAGCGAAAATTAGCAAAGTACATAATTTATTATTACAACGCCCATGAGTCGGCGGAAAAATAAAGCAAAAGGAGAAAACGGCGTTGAACAGAATCGAACCGGAGACCAGTGGTACAGGTCAAATAATTGTCAATGCTTCAACTACGAATAGTATTCGAAAATTTGTAATTATTGAAGAAAATATTCAAAATTAAAAAATTATACTCATTTATTTGATAAAAATTTTAGTTAAATATACTATTGCAATATTAAAAAAATTTAATTTATAATTTTTAAAATACTCGAGAGATAATGGCATACATTTTTTTTTTTAAAAACTTCCAGTAAAAAGTTTCTTAGAACTACAAGATCGAGAGACAACGAATTAAAGGACAATCTTGTATAAGACAGAACGTATGGTCATCCTGTATTAAATTAGGTCAATTGTACTTTAAGAATTAAACAGATTATTATTTGTTGTTATTTATTAATTCGATGAAGTGTGTTTTTAAAAACGCTTTAATATAAAAAAAAAAATCCAGATAAATAATTTCCCCCGTAAGTATTTTATACTCCTCGTGCTTGTTCATTATTTTAACTAATTCTACTCTTGAGTAGGGTATCAAACAGCACAGGGCGTGGGCCGTGGAGCAACAATTAGATAATTATTCCACTTTTCTTTAAATTAATATCCCTCGATAAATAACAAAAAATTAATTGTTAATCGATGTGCTTAATGAGTTTGGGCACGTTATCAATAATGTACTTGAAAATTTTAAAAGCAAGTGGACGCATTTAAGAAAAGACGTTTTTGGGCGTAAAACTAAAACTGATTAAAACCAAAGTGGTTGCTATATTTGTATTACATTAAACTTTTATAATACGAATCCCTCCAAAACAAGTACCAAACAGTACTTTATATCGTCTTACTGTATTATTATAACTGGAAGATACCGCAATATTATTATCATTTGTCCATGATATTGTGCATTGTGCATTTTTATAAAAGTTTATGTGTTTTAGTAAAATTTTGTGTACGTCATATAATTTTAGAAGTAAATAAAAGTTTTGTTGCGATTTTTTGAAAAAATAAAAATATGAGGATGAAAATCGGTGAAATCTTTGAAACTCGAAGATAATAAAAATGTTATAATTGATGGCTGTAAATTTAGTAAACATAGTTCTAAAAACAACATCCAAATTAAATCAATTAGTTTCGGATTAGTGAGAAAATAACAAAATAAATCTTATAAGTGTTTTGTTCATGGAATATTTTGCCATATTTTTTCAATTGTTAGACAGGTTTTCCTCGTTTTTGGAAAAAGTATTGAGAAATTAAAAATAAACCACTTTAAAGTATCATCTGTGGGTAATATTTGATTTTAAAAGTCACTTTACGAAACATTGAACAAATATACGAAAAATTATTTCAGTTGAATAAGAAAACGAAATAAACATCATTGTAAAATCACTAGCTTTGGTCTCTCCACTATGAATCTAAATCCGTTTATTTTGGCTATAACAGTAATGTATACACCAATAACTCTTAATTATTGCATGCAATTATGTATTACACTATCAACAATAATTAATTGTAGAGTTATTGTGTTTTAAGAAAACAATACATATTATTATAATATATTGTTTTGCTTCCCTACAAATTACACCGCGACATTGTATAATAAATGCGAGTTTAGAGAATCCCGATTTGTTTTGAACATACATATTGTGTTCAACAAAGTATGTTTTAGAGGATTCAACATTACACAACGTGTAGTGACACGTACAACGATACGTCATGTACAGTTATTGTTATTGAGAACGACTCCTGGAATTAATTCTATTCCGAGAAAACGATTCGCGGTTGTTTTTCAAAGAAAACTAACGTGCATTATTCCTCACTCTCAGGAACAGGAGGAACGTAGTAATAATTATAGCAGTTCTTTTGTTTCCCTGGAAAAGGTTTTGCTTGGGGTGAAAAATCGATTTTTGAAATTTCCACCAAACAGACAACCGCAACCGTAAAAAAAAAAAATATTTATGATTTTAATTTTTATAAATATTTTCAAATAGGTAGGACGAGGAATCCGTTCCTTTTCCATTAGGAACGAGAAATTAAACGATTTCCTTTTGATATTAAAGAACAAGGAATTTGATAACGGATTTCTATATTTAAAGGAATGTTGCAAACACTGGTCGTGGGTATCGTTATGAATTAATGAATTATCACAAAATAATCAACGCAATAAATATATTATAATTTTATTGCATTCGAAATAAACTCAAATCGCAACATTTTTATTAATAAAGCCGGTCTTTCATTACCATCGTTATTTTTTTTTCACATTCGCAACACTAATATCATTAAACAATAATAATTTATCACATAAAGCGATCCCACGTCCACTCTTTCCCGCGTGCTCTAAAATTAAAGTATAACGTATAAGCAAAAAAATGTCGAAGTAATAATAATTATGAATATATATTTTTTTTTTTTTTAATTTTTTTTTTTTTTTTTTACGATAAAATAATTGTAATTATAGTAAACGTGAACAATGAAAGTGCAAAAAAATAGACTCAAAAAATGAAACACACTATTATTCTACTAGAGAACAATGAAAAATATATTCATAAAATTTGTTTTTTTACAATAATAATAATAATAATTATTATTATTATTATTATTATTATAGGATTAAACATAGTAAGTATAAAAAATAAAACGCTCTCAAAAAATTGCCTAAAAAAAATCTAGGCCTATATAAAAATGCATTATTATAATAATTTAAACGTAATATAATATAATTAATCGTCCAGTAAAGAAAAACTTACACGTTTAAAGAATGTCTATGTTTATAGGAAGTCTGTACTGTTACATTATCATAATAATAATAATAATAATATACATAATTACACCTAAGTTACAAATAAAATTCAGGTAAATCTATTCTTGTACACGTAACAAATATACATAATATTATGTATGTGTTATAGGATCTGGTCGTGTTTACACAGTATACAGTTAAACATAAATATTATAACGATATTATTATTACCGATTATTATAAACATCTATATTATTAAATAAATAAATACGAAAAATCAATTATTAGATTAGTAAATACATTCATAATAATATATAATAATAATAATGAGAAACGCGATTAGAATTTTGAAAAATTATTATAATAATAATAATAATGATTTGAGTGAGATCTCACGACTACTAACGCATCTTTTTCAAAAAAAAAAAAAAGTCACAATAATAATATTATTATGTCTACAACGAATAGCACGTATCAGTCTTTTTGGAAATGATATTATTTAAAAGTAGTATAATTAATGTAGTTTCTTTTATTAAAAATGTATTTTATAGTAATAATAGGTAATATAGTATTATATAATAACATGGCCAATATTTCATCGTTCTAAAACCGTGCGTTTCATATAATATTATGCATATTATATAATATGTATACGGTGGTCTAAGCTCAACGTAACAGTATACGTATGTGCATGGATACGACGTATTCTTATTTTAAAGTAATGTTATAATAATATGGTAAATTTTTCTAAATAAATACAAATATTGAACGACGACATTGGTTTGAAAGAAGTGATTAAGGTCGCGCAAATTACAACTAAAATTACACGCCTAATTTGAAAGTTTGATTAAGTTTAATAATAATTGTGTTTCAATAAGGGTTGGTAGTCAAACCCCCCCCCTCTGATATTATTGTGTGACGATTCGACGATCGAGGTATCGATATAAATTATAAGTGTGGGAGTGTGTATATAGGGATGGCAATAATATATCGTTTTTCTTTAAACAATCGAAATGTAGCATCGATGGTATTGATTTCGATACTTTGCATCAATTTTAACGCTTTACCCATGTTTACACGTATTCGAATTTACAATTATTCTCACGTATATTATTTGACGTTCAATAATTGGTGGCTTACGCGATTTGAATGGCTACAATTTACGTTTGAAGGTTTTGTTAGTAGGTTAGTCGTCTAACCCAGTGGTTCTTAACCTTTTTAGAGCTGCCACCCCCTTAAAAAAAAAAAAATGGTATAACTGAGAACTAAAAGAAAATAATATATATATATATATATGTAATTGACATTCTTAAAGCTAACTTTTAGTATCTCATTAGTTGAAAATTCGATAAATTGTTCTTGATCTGCTATTTCAATGTTCATAAAGGTATTTATGGCCCATTAAAGAATTTCTAATGACAATAATATCTTCTAAACGTGCAAAAAAAAAAAAAACAATTCAGAAAAGCCATGGCGCGTTGTACAGTAAAAAATCTGTAATTTTTCTTCAATATTTAATGTTTAATGTAAATATAATGTACTGTGTTCAACACCACCCTACTTTAACAAAACTTGCTCACTGCCCAAAACATTTACCGCCCCTAAATACCTCTTCGCTGCCTACCTGGGGAGGGGTATTGCCCTCGTTGAGAACCACTGGTCTAACCAATGAAAGCCCCATTAATTCACTAACAAAAAGCTGTTTACAAATAAAACCACCATTTTTTTTTTTTTAGATAAAGTTTAAAATCGTTTTCGATATCGATTATTATTTAAATTTATGCTATTTTATCAGCGGACGCATTTGAAAGGAATATTATTGCCGTCCCTACGTGCAGTGTATACCCATGAGCAGCACCATTGTTGTTGTTGTTGTTGTATTATCATCGACTGAGTAGCGTATTGATTCTGACGAAACGGCATAATAATAGTACGTGGGGCCGTTCTACTCTCGGTCGCGTCGACACACGATGTCAATCATCATTTCTACAGTATTTTAGTAACGGTAAACGAAACAAAAGCCGCGTGCTTTTAAAATTGACCCGAACCCACACGCCACGTCGAATCCAACGAAATCGTATACAACAAAAATGCGGTATTAAAATATTTTTATAATAATAATAATAATATATTATACGCAGCTGATATCGATATTAATCAGTGGCGTATCCAGGGGGGGGGCTGATGGGGCTGCAGCCCCTCCCAAAATTTTTCATCTATAACCCACAGTATTTAACAGTATAAAATAGTTGACCTTTAATTTTAGTGTCTAAATCATCTAAACGGGTTTTATATAATATTGTCATAATCCGATGATCGAAAAATGGTAATAACTATAGTGTTAAGATGTTTTATGTACTTATAAAAAAATATGCGAAATCATAAACATCAAACCTAGTAAAAACTTTATCTAAGATTAATATTAGGATGTTCATCAACAATGACAAATATATAAATTCATCTAAATTTGAGACCAGGTAAACGTATTTTAATTATTTGAATTTTATTGTACCTGGATGAGCCCACATAGTCAAAATTTGTAAGGGGACTAAAATTAAAATTTTAATTATTATTTCATTTTATAAAAAATAAATATTGTATGGTGCATAGGTACCAGTTAAACAAAATTGTTAGCTTTGGCTTTCTTCTAATTTATAAAAAAATTATTGAATCAAAGAAGACTATGTATAAAACTTTGTCACCGCTCAGCCCATCCCAAAAAAATATCCTGGATACGCCACTGCGTATAATTAATAATTATAATTATTATATTTGAAACAAATTATAAAACATTTAATATTATCACTACCGACTAGAACGGCTATTTCGATTAAAGACCGGAAAACTTAAACACTGCAAAAAATTACAAAATATGTGCAGTGTTCAACTCGTGCACGACGATTCGACTCCAACACATACTATTAAATTATTAATTACCTAAATATTTTTAAGTGATAAAAAAACCAAAAAACGTGGCTGTGATTAGAATTTGTCACGCGATAGACTAAATTAAAAATATTTGTCACGATATTAACACGTATAAAATAAAATCTGAAATCGTAGACGATATTATAAGGATGAAGTCGGACGATAGTAAAACTAAAGGAGAAATGTATTAAATTCTCTACATAATAAATGATATTGTCGATCGGTTTCGTACGCGTCATTTCACACGTCACGTATATGGCACCTATATATCATTATTTAATATGGCTGTGGAATTTTGAAATACTGGCCACAGCACTGAATCGCGCCATTATTTTATAATATTATTAACAATATTATTAACCCGACAGCGTTATTATATTATCATCAGAAAATCATCATCAATAGGTTTTATGCGTATAGTGAAAAATGTATAAATTTGCATATCGAAAATTACTATAATTTGAGTGAAATTTAATTAAACGTTTTACAACAATGTACAACACACTATATTATATTACACTGAAGGTTGACTAAAATAAATCAGTGAAGAGGATTTGAGTCGTTTTATTTGGGTTTCCAAGAAATACCACCAATCTGATGCAAATTTCTTTTCAGACTTCCGCCGTCGGCCCAGGCGGAGTTAAGATACACGTCGTCATCGTCTTGGTCAAGTTTCTGAAACAAAAAATACAAACTATCAATAAAAAAAAGCATATGTTATTTTTGCATGTTATGTTTAAAGGCAGCGTATTTATGTATTTTTATGCATAAAGGATGCCTCACGAAACAGTGATGGATCCAGAAGGTATCCTTTCTAACTACATACATGCAATTATTACAACTATTACCAGTCGTATCGAGTTTGAAATAACCTTACAATATTGAAATAATTAATACTTAATAGTGCAAATAGTACGACACGAATCTGTTTTAATTATTGTAATTAAATAAATGCACCGAATCCTGCAGTCGTTTGTTCAGAGGCAGGTAAACTTAATGATTATTGTTTAATGGTTTTTCATTATAATAATATTGATATCAGCTTTTAAACTACAGCAGCGATTCACAAAACTTTTTTATTCAAGCCTTCTTAAAAAGGGAAAACGCTTCTCACGCCTAAATCAAATGACACAGGTAACCTAATAATAATTCAACCAAAAAGAACAGTAAAAATTATATTTTTATTTTACATTATATAAAATAACTAATGCTCACGGTGGATAGTTTTGAATTCGTTTTAGATCATTAAGCCCCTATTTCTAGTTATAACGCAAAGGTCATCTTCAACACGTAGTCGGGATTAGGAGTTCGAAGTAAGAAGGTTTTTACGGTTACGTTTTTTTCCAATATATCAATAACTGTAATTAAAAGGAGTGTCAATTTAGAGCACGAAATATAATATTTATGTATATACAATACTCGAATCATTTTCGAATTTAATTAGGTATTATTATTTTTATTATTATACACTCGGTATTCCGACAGTATATAGACCCATTAAATATTAGTACTGCTGCAGATGTGAGGATAGCACGCAACGATTAAATATAACAATAAAAACTATCGATGATGACGTTTTAATACGTTATGATACGTCATCATATATTATGATATTAAATCAATATTTAATTGTTGCGTGTTATCCATACGTGTTTCCCACCAACGCGTTGGGGTTCAAAAACTTCCTAGGCACACACTTAAACGTATTATATTGACACAAAAGCACTTTGAATTATAAGCACTTCGGTCTCGAAAAGATTTTCGCTGAAAGCTAGCTGTGAAGTAAAAACGTTGTTATGGCTCGCGAGCGTCACGAGTTAACTATATAATGTATTGTATTAAAAGTTAGAGATTAAAATACAAAAAAAAAAAAGTCAAAATACAATTGATTATGTAGCGCAAGAAAATCGAAACTTAACAAAATTGAAAAAAAATAATATCAGAAAAATTGAGGCATTTTAAGGAATACTAGGAATAAAAGCCACATTTGAATCAATAATTTCATGTTTTTTTATTTAATGTTTTCAAATGTTATAAAGATTAATCAGTCGAATTTTTATTTTTTTAAGTGTTTGATATTTGAAAAAAATTAATCACTTGTATACATAATAGCAATTCATTTTTAAAAAATCTCACATACCCTCATCAGATTTTACATGTTAAAAAAAAAGTTTTTTTGTTTTTAATTAAGATAGATGAGATAATGTTGAGTTTTAATAATATTATATAATATTATACGATGTATTCACGTATCGTTTATAATTTGATTATTAATATAAATAATATACGTATACCATTATTTGTGTAAGTAGGGTTAACATCGAGTGGTGATCTGAATTAAATTATTTTTTCCAGTGTAAATTTTGATAAATTTTCAATCTAGTTTACGGCGCATATTTTTCCGTTTTTCGATAGTTTTTCCTTGGTTTTGAAAAAATCGTTGAAACATCTAAAAATTAATTCTCTGAAGTACCACTGAACAAAATTCTTTACATTTTAAAGGATAGAAGAAGAGAAGTCACGAACTATTTCAATAGTACAAATTGAAATACTGACGTTTCCAAGAATAATATTCTATATCAGAGTATGAAGTTGAAAACAGTATTTAACGTTTAAGAAAACTCGGAAAAATTCAATCAAAGATAGTTTTAAATAGTAAAAAGCATATTTTTTCAATAAAAAATTCTATGTAACAAAATTAAAATTTATGCGTTAAATAAGGTAAAAAAGTACTTAAAAAGAACTTGGTTTCTGAGTTAAAAAAATAAATGATCAAAATCGATTTCACGAAAATCTAGTTTGAGGCACATATTTAACCGTTTTTCGAAAATTTTTCCTCATGCTTGGCAAAAGTATGTATAATAATTTCAAAAAACAGTTTCGGTCTAGTAAGTACCATGCAAACAAAATTCTCTAACAAGAAACCTACACGTATTGATCTGAGCATTTCTTCGAGTAGAAAAAAAAGTTTCCAAATCTTAAAACCACTTCGTTCCACTCGCGGAATCCAAAACATACGAGGGTCGAATTGAATTAAAATGAAAAAAAAAAAAAAAAAAAACGTCAGAGACAGTCAATTTCTTATGGAAATCCGAATAAATAAATCATTAACATCCATTGGTTCATTACGTACGGAGTCGAGATTTTTACTTTTTTTTCTTCCGCGCGATTTAAATAATAAGATTACAAAATCGTCGTGAGAGTTTCCAAAAGTTACTCGTGAAAAGAAATCAAAATCAGATCAGATTTTGAAAACATACAAAACGAAACGGCATTAAATATAAAATACAATCCGAACGTTTTAAAGGACATTCGGGACTTCTAAGAATTTAACGACTTGGTTTCGAATCGATACCGAAAAGTTAGGCGTCACGTAGTGCGTTTATCGCGTGTAATCGATTTCGGAAATAAAATACAAATAATATATTTTTTAATTCGTATTGGTGTTACGCACAAAACAGTAGCCGTTGTGTTGCGCGTACGACAAACGCATATTTCGATTGGAATGTTTAAGTCGAACGAGTTGATTATCGGACGGGTCATTGGGTCATGGGGTCAACTCGCCGAGGTGCTCGGTGCACAGATGAACGAAAAAAGATCGTGCGCTCTGCGGCGTGTATTGTCATTGGGAATTCAACGATTTCATCACGTCCGATTTATATACATAATGTTACGGGCAAAATGGAAAATTCGGGCAATGTATAGTGTATACAATGAACGGGCATTGTACATAATGCCCGAGGTGTATTGGGCAATGTAAATTGTGAAGTATTTATACAAAATATATTACGTTTTTATTACGTTTTTTATGTACATCTCTCAGGCAATCTGGTCCTGCTCTGGCAATGTGAACCGCAAATATAAACGAATAATAATAATTTATTTTGCGAAAATTTTCGTTAAATTTATAAGCATCAGTAGTATTTTGCTGAGTGAAGGAATACAATTTATTATCAAGCCGAAATACGCCCACGTTGCACAACGACCTAGGGATATTTTTGATTTGCGGGGCTAAGCAGAGTCAACCAAACACCCGGTGAACTAACCTTATTATTATATTATGTTAATTAAACAGGGAACTTAATACGCTTATAAATATTTCACAATTTACATTGCCCAATATACCTCGGGCATTGTATACATTGCCCGAATTTTCCACTTTGCCCGTAACATACATACAGTTTTCCACGACATTCGAGCGGTCTACGGAGTGCGAGAGAAAGTCAATTAATCGAATATATATATATGTAGTATATACAGAGTTTTAAAAGGCGAAAATATAAGAGACAGACGGTGGCGGCGGCGGCCGTTGGTAATAATTAATGCGTTTAGATTTATTATTGCCACTGACTGTTAAGTTCGGAAATAATGCGAAGGATATTTTCGACGAGGAAGAGCGAATTGAGAAACACGACGACCGCAACTCTCCACCCCCCCTCCGACGACGACGGATTGAGAGGGGGTGGGGGAGGGGTAGAGAATCGATTTTCGGCGAACGGGTATTAAACGTTTCGCGAAATATTTGTTTACATGAAATATTAAAGAACAAAGAGTAAATAAAAACGGTCTCGTGTCCATGCGAAACAGAATGGTGGAAAACGAGAAAATATGAAAATATAATATTACCCGCCGCGCCGTGAGAACAGCAGCAAAGTTTTGAATGCGAAATCGTGGTGAAAAACGAGAAGCGCAAAAAGCATTTAATAATAATTGACAAAACTTAAGCGCATTAACGTAATACGCGTATATAAACGCAAAATGTATAAAGCGTTTATAATGAACGAGAAAAAACGAAAGCGTGAACGGTCAACGATGACGTAATAATTAATAGAGTAAATAAATTTAAAAAAAAAAAAACGAAATAAAATAAAACTATTCCGACGTATTGGGAGTTATTAACGAGAGAAGTAAATTTTTCTTTCCCCCCCCCTTTGAGCATCCTACGCGGCTAAATATACCTACTAATAATTATTTATGTACACCTACTTTGACACGAACCAAACCGTTTTCAACCCTTAACTGGTAACCTTATTTGTGTATACTTAACCCGTAAACATAAATGACCCGAAATTTAAATTATGTAAGACTTTAAATTATTATTATTATTTATATATTTTTTATTTGACTTGAATTTTACGTAATATTTATGAGTTTTTTAAATCAATTATTTTTTTATGAACATGAACAACGTTCGAATTAAAACTATTCAGGAGGGGACTTATTATAGTTTAAATACTTTTATAACTACAAAATTAAGATCATAAAACATTTATTTCTGAAAAATAAAATTACAAACGCATAGTTATAGTAACAAAAATTATTATAAATGACAAAAACAACATTGAATACAATAAAATAATTTTATTTTTACTTCTTCTGTATGCATTTAAACCAAAATCACTTATATTGGACCGTTTCTGGACCGTTTTCAGAAAAATGTTTACGAAACACTATTAAAATATGACTATCCTTTAGTTAGAACATTGTTATTTTTAAGTATAAGAAGTCTATTTTGATTTTAATTAGTATTTTCTTACGTTATTACCGGGAAAAAAAGTTTGAGAAATAACATCAACAACATTATTTTTGTAAAATCCATTTACATTCCAAGTAGTTAATGATAAAAACGAGTACGCGATAACTCTAATTACGTCAAATACGAACAGTGAACTAGATTTGAATTGTCTGTAAATCATTAAGATACGATAAGATGAACGAGTAGTCTAAATAATTACTCGACTCTCCCCAATATATTGTTATAAAAAATTTTTAATAGGTAGGGGAAATAAATTAAACTACCTACAGAAGGCGCCGTTCTTTGTACACACCCCAGACTACAAGACTTCAACATCGACTCGTGAAGAAGTCGGGCGTGAAAAAGCGTTTCCATATAAATTTAATGATGACGAGAAAAATGTAGTAAAAAAAATGAATGAAACTGCAGGTCTCATACGACACAAAAGAACTAAAAATAGCTTTTGTGATACGTGAAACGTGTTATTGCGATTGCTAGCGATAAACTTACGATATTTGAAGCCATGCGTGATAAAATACGACACGTACGGTGAAAAAAAAAATGCGATCTATAAAAGAAAAATGAGAACAAAATAATATCATGGATATTTTGAGTAGGGTTAATGTGATTTCTAACGTATACGATTATATCACTCTAAACTACCTGTATAAACGTTATGAATTTCCACAAACGAAAATGTTACGTTTAAACGACAAATAATTCGAGAAATGTTATTGGATTAAAAAAGAAACAGCCGGACATACTTCGCACGATGGGTGTTCTTCGCACGATGAGTGTTCTTCGCACGACGGGTGGGATTCTCTTGACGGGTGTATTTAATTTTAAATAAACGATAAATCATTTATTCAATAAAACAATTCTGAACAAGGGAAGTTCAAAATATAAAAAATAATTGAGAAAAAAAATGTTAGAAAAATGTCCAAAATTTTTTTTCACATTTTCAAAATTTTCTTGCGCCAAAATCTTTTTTATAAGATTTTCTATCTATGTTTCAATTTTCATAAAATTCGGATCAAAAAATGATGGTTTCCGAGTCGT
>JAIPRM010002573.1:13163-29847 GCA_025469315.1 Stegophylla sp. TES_Ste_2020
AAATAAACATCATTGTAAAAACACTAGCTTCTTTCAATTCATTCAGTATCTAAAACAGCAATAACAAAAGTGTACTATCCGAAATCGTTCGAGCCGAAATCCTAAGTCGAGAGTGGATAAATTAACATATTTTTCTACTTCTATAGGTATTTGCAAAATAACTATAGTCACTTTGAATTAGTCGAGTTTATTAACTTACCACAGCCCACTACGTCTACCGAAAACTACGAGTATGAATTTAGTAAAATAGTCTACATGACAAGAATAATGAATAATAATAATATATTATAGACCCGTTCTTTTTCAGTCTAATTCTGGAATTAAAATGTTTAATTTATCGCTCCACAATATATTATGTTTACATCAGAGTGTTTTTCGATTCTGATACAATAAGCGCCTAAACGGTCAGGGAGGGCCATATTTAAGAGAGGGTACAAGGGGCCCCTGTCCCGCCCATTCACCATATTTATACTTTTTCAAACATTATACATTATACATATTCAATTATGAATCATGTTGATTCTTTTATTATTTTTGTTTACAGTGATAATACCAATAAAACCAGTTAGTTATATTATCATGTTCAAACCGGAAATAGTACAAATTTAATGCTCATTATTACATTTTCAAATTATATATTTTATGAAAAATACGAAAAACCTATAGATAATAAGGAAATACATTATCTATGTGTGAATATAATATGTTATGTTTGTATAAAACACACGTATTTTGGTTATAAATTATGGCATTGTTTTAAAATGGCAAATATAAATATATAGAATTTGAATTTTAAGATTCTGAGTAAAGCGAAAGTAAAACTTGTGTTTTTATAATGATGTTTATTTTAGATTCTAAGTGGAGCGAAAAAGCAAGTGTTTATACAATGATGCTTATCAAATATTTATTTAATTTTATCGCTTCGCTCAGAATGTAAAAGAGTAGAACCGAAATGTATAACGCCCTTTTATCACCGATACCATGAACACGCACAAAAGAAAACTTATTGATATGATTAGGGTGAAGTAGTGGAATCCGAGACCTAGAGAATGGCGGCATTACTCTATACAGAAAAATGCTGAAATCCTTTTGAAATAACAATGTGTCGTTAATCGCATTTATTTGTCGAAATAAAAAGAAGTCTGAGAAACAATTTACATCAATAACAAATACAATAAATAAAAGCCAAATGCATTTTAGGGCACACCAGACGGGACGATAAATAAATTGGATTTGAAATAGTTATATTTTACAATTTACTCCCTGTTTGATGTGTGGGACGGAATCCAAGGGTCGCGAACACAATTTTGATATGTAATTTAGATGTAAGTACGAGGGGCGGAACTCCTTTCGGCCAAAAATGACCTTCCTCTTTTCGCCCACGTCTTCTTTTCGACCAAGTATAATAAAATAGTTTCCTCTTTTCGTCTAAAAATAATTGCATTCATTTCGCCTACATTTTTATAACACACACTATGAGAAACACTTACTTTAAATTATTTATGTCTAACATATGTCATATTTAAATTATATATTTGTGTAAGTTAGTTTTATAAAGTCATTTAGAATTACCCAGAGAGTATCACGAGGAAGCTTTTCTTACTCTCCAAAAATGTATTTGTGTTTGTGCACATTAAAATAATTATTATATAATATAAAATAGATATGTATTTGTCATTCGTTGTTATGACGTCGTTAAAAAAAATATTATGTCATGGATTAGGATTTAATTTGAATTTAAAGTTAAATTTTTTGTATAGTTGAATGAATATTGATTTAAGAAATTCATACCGACTTATATCTTCTCTACTGTACTGTTGTATTTTGTCTTCGTTTTGAGTGTAGTTAATTGAGAGACAGTGCTTTTCAAAATGTGGAACATGAAACCGTGGGCGAAAAGAGGAAAGTATTTTATCATACTTGGTCGAAAAGAGGACGTGGGCGAAAAGAGGAAGGTCACTTTTGGGCGAAAAGAGTACCGCCCAGTAAGAGATGTATCGTGCGACACATGATGAGCAAACGCGGCGAGTATATTAATTATAAACGATTTATTCATTAAAAACCAATAATAACCTATGATACACATCATAATTAATGTTATTATTAACTACCTACAAATCATGCGTGAACTATTCAAATATCAATAATTAATCATTGTACGTTCAAATGTACACGGTGGTATTATGTATAGACATATGAATATGAATACATCATTCACGAGTCCGGTACAACGTGCACATACATAATACATACCCCTATTATTATTATTATTATTATTATTATTATTATTATTATTATTTAACTAAAACGGATAACCCGTTGAGGATGTGCAACATTAATAATCAAACTCGCGAACGATTAAACAATAAAACGGCTGAAACACTGAAACGACATGATAACTGCAAATAGACATTAGCGCGAGAGCATAAAAAAGAAAGTCGTAACAATGATAATAATAATAAATAAATAAATATTAAACACGGACAACCGTCTTGTTAAGATTTTCGACGGCATTGCACATAAAACTGCGTGTTCATTTGGTCCGCAAAATCACAACGACCGACTTCACACATTTATTACAGTCATAATTGTTCATAATATAATTTTATTATGGTCTTTTACTGTATAGAAATAACTGTTTAGAATATTTCTAATACTTGTATCGCATTGACTTTTAAAATAGTGAAAAAATGACTGAGATTGAATATTTATTTTGCACTATATTGCAGAATACGACACGAATTTCGTGTGAATAGTACGTATGAAAAAGTAATTATGTTCAATATAGTAATACTTATCATATATTATAATTTTATTTAAAAGGCATCTATTTTAATATCAAAGTTAATACATTCTAAATGAAAGTTTAAGAATGAAGACTTTTAGATTCTCTACACTCAAAATAAAAAAAATTAAATCTATTTTTCGAGAGACTAATATTTTACTTAAAAACAAAAATACACTTAAATCAAAACGATACAGATCTGAGAGGGTTAACAGAAAATAACTGTTTACACAACAAAAACGGGGTGCTTTTAGACACTCGAAAACAAATAGAAACTTTTGGTCCAAAAAGGTAAACGCGGTTGAGTAACTAACCGTTTGATTTGTAGAAAAACAAATACTGAAGGTAATAATCTCCATATCGATTTTGTCTCCGGAGGCACTAAATAAACGAATATGGGTTGTTTTCCCCCCTCGAAATCATCTCTGTGCGTTATAGTAATAAATGTTTAACACTGCTAAACGTATTGCACAACAGTACCTACTCGAAACGCGTTATTTGTCACTTGGCAAAATGGAAAATGTCAACAAAACAGTCGAGCACATAACGCAAGCGAGTGTCCCTATCATTTATGAAAAAAAAAATATATATATATACATGTAAAATAATTTAATTAGAAACACTGCGACAAACAAATACATTATATCATGTACTTGTGTAACGTCGCCGTGTCTCTCTAATTACCATGATAATTTCAAACTTTTGTACGCGACAATAACGAGGCATCTCTTGACGATGACAACAAACCCATTGAATCGCTTTTATTTATTTTTTTTATACATTTAAGTATATAATATAGGGGCGGCACTATTCCAACATATCAACCGGAAACTTACCGGAGACACGTAAAACATTATTGCACACACACACACACACACACACAGCGTATATTTCGTAATATAAGTAACGCTTGTTGATTATTATCGTTGTAAATTAATACGAAATTTCGAATAATCTCTCCTAGATTCGGGCGCCAGTCGTCGTGGAAACGCAAACCCACGCACCATCACGGTAGATGATTAATTATTAACGCGGTCATAGATCACAGGACCTTTAAATTGTTATTATAAAATACACGCGATTCGTTGCGTTATAAAGTTCCTGTGTTCCCATCGAGTATAAGTTAATACATGAGTGAAACGAGCGACATATTATAATAGTGAGTGGGGTGGCTGAATAAACAGAATTAAAATTCCCAAAGTATTTTTATGTTTGTTAAACTATAAAAAATATGAAAAAATTAACTGCGGGACACTGAAAAATGCCACTAAATAATAGTGTTTACACTATTTAATTGAGCACCTTCATTTATACCTAAGATTTCCACCATTGTGACCTATCCTGCGTATTTTCCACAGCGAATAGAAGGCATGCATCGAAACGTGTTTTCATACTAAAAATTTAACTCAAATATTATATATAGAAGAAACTTTCAACAGGTATCTAACTTTAATCATCTAGTCTATGACGAGTTCGAAAACGAAACAAAAAGGATATAATATACGTTTAGTCATATTTTGTAGATAACATATTGGACCAAAAAAAAAAATGTTGTTCGTCAACCGAATATTTGGTACAGATAAATGATAATGCGAACAATACGAATATGTTTTAGTCTTCTACCGTACATGATTACTTAATTGTACCTGATGAACATAGGCGTAACTTAAAGGAGGGGCGAGTTAGAACAACTGACGTCACCGACTTACTAGCCCCCACGTCCATAAGAATGGATTTTTTAAATAAGCATTTTGTATTCGGATACTTTTTACTGAATGTCTTAGTAATCTTCTGTTTGACGTTTTAAATACGTTTAAATTACTTATAGTTCATTGTGTTTTTATAATAATCTAAATTCCATCGCATTAAACAATATTATATATTATATTGAATGTATAACGTAATATTTTAATGTTACTTTTTTTTTATTCATTTTTTTTTTTCGTTTATTTTAGTTATAAAATACATGAATTATGAATATTGTTTATAAAGTTTTTACGTTTGATAAAGTTGTTTTCAAACTATTTTTTCTGTTATATATATAACAATATGCGTATTTACTATGGTTTCAAAGAAAAAAACTTTTTTAATCACTATTGTCACGCCCGTATGCCAATGAGACAGTAGACCGAGGTGACGTTTGTATAGTTATTTCAACCCACTTCGAAAATTCAAAACTAGTTATCTCGCGTTCGTGCGAACACCATCTGGGACGCGTAAGTACACTCGGCGCGTAAATAATTATACAACGACTTAATTAACTATATATATATATATGTGTGTGTGTATTATAAAACACGGGTCGACGCGCAGGTACATGGAAAACTATATGTATATTATTATTATTATTATTATTATTATTATACACTGTTGAACTCTTAATCCGAATTTCATCCGCGAGCAATCATGTAATTGTAAGGTAATTAATAATCGATTAAATATTGTTTGTTATATTATCATCTTCAGCTATCAGCAATTATTAATTAATAGCGAAGCGAAGAAATGAGCACAGCTGCGTTTGGAAATTTGAGTGAATTAAAAAGGCATAAAATAAAAATCTCTCCCTTCCTCAGAATATAATATACAGGGTGGTCAATTCTCAACTTCTTTTATGGACGTAAAAATTCAAAAATTTGGATTTTTTTTTTTTTAATGTTCGTGTTACGATAAAACTATGTTTTCCGTCAATTTTTTTTTTTAAAGAATGTCCAGTGGCAATCCAAACTTTTTTATTTCAAAACGAAAACGCCCTTTGTTCACTGCACTCAACTGTTCCACAACTCGATGCATTGAAATCAAAATGAAAGGATAATCTCTGAATTATTTTTATTTACTAATACGTCTTATTTTTATTAATATTTTAACACTTTCATTTTGTATATTTTTTAAAGATTTAAAACTCTAGTAACTCTCTTTACTTTTTTTACTCATCAGAAAAAATAAATTCGCATAAATAGTACAAATTAATAAACTTATTATTATATTTTAGGTAAGCAATAATGTTACAACGAAATCGCATTCAAAGGTAGTAAACATTAGGATAGAAATCCTGTTTTGATAAATGTTGGTGAAATTTAGATTTTAAACATTACTTTTTATATTATATTATATTATATTGTTATTACTTATAATGTTCTATTCTGTGGGGGAAATTTACATTTAAAAATTAATATTTGATAATCTATACATAATATTATTCCGATTTAAATAATTTCGGTACAAATTATAATTCATACATCTTACATTCGGGGTTTATTATTGTCCACCTGTTAATTTCGGTGCAAATTACTCAAATTACTAGTATTATATTATGTCCTACCACCAGCCGTAATGCAAAATACAAATCGTTTTTTGGTGCAAATTACAAACTTCCCGGGGAGGGGGGACTGTGTATACTTGGGAGGGGGTACATTTCATAAACTAAATTCTAGATACAATTATTGACGAGTCAAAAAATGGTGAGAGGAAAGAAAGTAACCAAATAATAGAAGCCATACCCAGTGGAATTGGACGGCGAGAACGGAGAAGCGGAAGCGGCGGAGACCGCTTTGACGGACGACCGATCGAGACTCTCGGACACGCTGACGGCGGTCACGGCGGCAGTGGTGACGTCGTCATCGTCGTCGTCGTCGTCCCGGTCCTCGTCCTCGGACCAATCTCTGGACGGCAGGTTCGAGTCGGATGATTGTCTGAGCGTGCGTTCGGACAGACGTAGGGTCTTGACGTAGTCGCCCGACGAATCGTCCACGGCCAGCGTGGACCTGAGCTGTTCGCCGTAGTACGTGTCGGACGCGTCCTCGTCGTCGTCGTCGTCGTCGGGGAACAGCAGTTCGCTGCCGGGCGTGCCGGTGCCGCCGGCGGACGGCGAGCGTTGGGCCGCGCCGTCGTTGCCGGTCAGCGGCGCGACTTCGGAGCCCGATTTCGCACGGTTCGTGGAACCTCCGCCGCTCGTGCCGCCACCACCGCCACTGCCGCCTGTCGTGCCGCCGGTACTGCCGCCGACCATGCGCCGGACGACGCGACGCTTCATCTTCGGCTTCCGGTTGCGGCCGGCGTACACGCAGAAATACGCGAGGGCCACGTACACGACGGACACGACGAACAGCGGTATGGGGAACACCATCGAATAGACCAGCTCCTTGGTGCTCTTGGCCAGGTCCAGCTCGGTGATCACCACCCACGGCTCGACGCGGCTGTAGTAGCACGGGTACCGGGCGCCCACCCTGGAGTACTGCTGATGGAACACGGTGCAGTTGAGGTGGGGCGGATAGCCACAGCCCTTGACGTTGGGGAAAATGCGCGCGAACGAGTACGCCCACGAGGCCGCGGGATCGGGCGGCTCCGGGTCCGGCTCGATGGGCTGATAGCCGCGCATCAGCAGCGACCGCCGGTGCCGGGCGTTCAAGTCTTTCGCCCGGTCCCCGTACACCGTGTAGTTGACGAAGATCTGCGAACACTGGTAGATCTCGCGTGTGCAGCCCTCGCGGCACGACGCCCACCCGCCCGGTTGCGAGCAGTTGGACGCGCCCTCGCGCAACTCCGAGAACGCGGTCACGCACGTGGTCGGCGTCTCGTCGAACTCCATGAATATCGTCGAGATGGCAGGTTCGATGAGGAACGGCACCAGGAACAGGAAGACGAACAGGCTGATTATGGCCAGCAGTATGAAGAACGTGGTCAAGTAGAACAGCACCTTCTCCCGCAGTTCCACCAGACGCCGTCTATTAGCCTCTTCTTTCTCCTCATTGGTCTGCGCCTCGTTCGCCGCCGGCTCGTCATCCATCAGCTCATCGCGGCGACCGCGTAAACGCCGCTGCAAACTACAGTGCTACTGCCACTGCTACTGTTACTTCCGCTGACCGATACGGTTTTTTCATCGTTCTTCCTTTTTTTTTTTCCACTTTTTTTTTTTTATTGGGTTCTTTTTTCACCCAGTATATAGTTTAAATAAATCTTATATTCTTTCGAATAATATACGATTGAGCACACATTTCACAGAAAAAAAAAATGAAAAAACCTTATTGATTTTTTTTTCGTAAACAATTATTTATGTCCTTTTACGTCGCATTACAGTCGTCGTCAAACACGAGCTGAGTGCAGCTGAGAAGAAGTAATTTTTCGATTTCATATTCAGGCGCAAGTGTATGACGCCCCGTCTCCGCTTATACGTCCTAAAAACGTTTAACATTAAAAAAAAAAAACACAAACCCACAATCATTCTTTCGTACAATGGCGTATTGACGATTTCATTTAGGGGGTAAAGAAACTCTATCTCTCCCCCCTCTTTATTTATGATCTCAAGTCACTCCTTCTACAAATAATATTCACCGAATTTCGAGATTGAATAAAGGTCTGATTAAAACAATAAAATCATTATTGCACGTGAAAACAACGATTATAACACGATAGAGCTCGATTGTCGGTGTATCAAAGGAAAAACATTTCCATAGAAAGCTACAAAAGAAAACACAGCACCGTTGCCAGACTAATTTTTACAAAATACGATTAAGCCTTCTTATTATCTCCTTATGGTCTTCCATAAGAAAAAAATAACGATTATCCTTAGATACATTTTTAGTATTTCGAAATCATTGTAACGAAACCGTTATTTACTGACCGATGATATTGTTGATAATTTTTTCATATCGAATCTAACCTGACCAAAGTGATAAATACAACCTGAAGGGGTGAATTGATAAAATGTTATTGCCAATCCAAGGTATTCAAGATCTAAATAAAAAAAAATCATATTCTTTATGGATTGCTTAGCGAACAAGTTCAAATCGAAAATCACCCTCGACTCATTTTGAAAAAAAAATACCGAAAAAATACTTGGAAATGCAAAAGTTAATGGTTAATAGTACTGCAGGCTGATGTAGCTGATTGCCTAGTAAATACGCGAAAATAATAATTCAAAAAAATATTAATCTGGCAACGTCGCTTAAAATACTTTATGCTCAGTCGTGTTTTACCGAAACAATTAGTTTTATCAAAATGCGAATTCCTCGTAAATTAGTTAATAGTACAAACTTTTGCCGGATTCGTTATTTAAAATCTCGTAAAGAAAAAAAAAATTTACAAAAATTGGGAAAACTGTCCATATTAGACAAAAATACCTTTTAAACTTATTTTTTAATCCAGACTTTATGAAAATTTAAATTTAGGTACCTAGTCAATAATATGAAAAGTATGTTAGTAAAAAAAAGTGCTTTTATTCTTTTCTTTCTAAAATTTAATTTCTCAAAAATTTTTCCCCGTGTCCTCAGTTAATAATGGGATATAAAACTAGCTGAGTAAAAATTTTTTTTTTTCTTAATAGTTTGTAAACTTTATAATTTCTAAGTAAAATAATATTGTCTTATACAAACTGAATCTCAGCTCAGAAAAAGAAAAATTATTTAACACATTCACCGAGTACCACCCGAGAAGCGAGTGACCCACGAAACCCACGGTACGAAATGTCCGGATTTCTTTAATATTTTATTTTTTGAAAATTTTATCGAGTTTGTATGAATCAGTACGGAGAAAACATGACATTTTACGGATAAAGACACGGTATATGTGGAAGGACACGGCTTTGGAAGGGAGATATTACGCCCAGATCATCCCATTCCGTGAATACGCCACTGCACTCGAACACACTTATTGTGTATTACCACATATATTATTACCTACACCATTGACGCGAGCACAAGTTACAACACTTTTATCGCAAACTTTCTCGATCCAGTCGCCCGGTGGGTAGCAGAAGGGTCGGGTACCACGCGCGGCGCGGTTAATATATTTCACGCACGTACCGGTCTACCTACCAACTACTACAGTGTATAGTGTATAGGTACTCGTTATAGTCGTGTTGTATACACATTATAATGTATACGACGAATTTGTTTTACGCTGCCGCCATCACACGGCGTTTCTGACTAATGAACTTAGAGCCGCGCGTGTGTAAATAAGATAAAACGCTGTCAACGACGTATGACAGCGGCAGTTATATATTATTATAAATAAATATAGGCGCCTAGGCCAAACGAGTAATTTATACGCATTCCGTGTTAAATTCCGTTCGGTATACGTGTTTATTATTTGGTATACAGGGTGCAGTCGCGCGAAGATTTATTATTGACAGGCGGTGCGGCGGCGGGAGAGTATAATTCGTAAATAATGCAAACGATTTCGACCTTCGTGTGCAAGAACGCACACTCGATATACACGAGCAAAAAAAAAAAAAAAAAAACACCAACGCGGTGCAATCAATCGTTATATAAATATTATACGCGCGTAATCAAGGCCGTATAAGGATTTTTTTTTCAGGAGGGGTTCAAAGTATATTCTGTAGTTGTAGTCAATACTTAATTTCGGTTTTAAATTTTAATACTGGCAATTCTTTGCGACACGAAAAATAAAATAACTCTATGCGAAGGAAATACACGCGAATAAGAATATTTTAAATGCATGAAATAAATAATTTAAAATTTCGTTAGAAAATAACACGATATTTCCACAAAATTCTATATAAATTCAAAAAAGGTAAACTTTGAAAAAAAATTTAATTCAATCTGCACCACTTTACTTTCGGTAATAGACGATAGTTTCAAGTTTAATACTATTATTTTTGGAGTTTGTTCTAAAAATTAAATTTACATCTGACGGCATATTTTATATATTTTACTCCAATTTTCGGTAGCTTTTCTTTACTTTTGGAAAAACTGTTGAGAACTTCAAAAAATACCAAACTATCAAAATTGTATACTGTAAAATTATGCGAGTACTGATCTGAATACGTTTTTGATTAGAGATAGTATTTCCGGAGGAGAAAAAAATAATAAATATAATATAAACAAATTTACATGTCTTACACAAATAATAAAATTGTAAAAATATCTATTTTTTTAGAAAATAAGAGCAACATTTTTTTTAACTATTTACAATTATTTGGGAGATAACGCCATAACAAATTTCCTCTAAGCCACTACTCTTGCAACTTATAACTTCGAAATATTATAGGTATTATGTATATTGGTGACCAACATAATTTTAAAATGTTTTTAAAGAAATTTCGGAGAGGGTCCGGACCCCATAGATACCTTTTCGGATACGGCCTTGCGCGTAATACATATATAATAATAATGTGTACGCAGTACGATGTGCCATAACATTATTTACCCTTTCCACCCCTAAAAATATTTTCGTTTTTACGAATCTCACAACACATTCACGTACTTACCTAAAACAATATTTTATTAGAACTACTCCGTTGTAAATATCATAAGTGGACCCCCACCCCCACCCTACCCCCGCGCCGTGACGACGGTTTGAAGATAGGAAATAAATAAAATTATAAACATTTAAAAATAAAAGCCTCTGTCACCGCGTGTTACATGTTTTCCTCGCCACTGTCAATAACGATGTTTCACGTGCGCATTTACGTACGTCACTAAACACGCACGAACCTCATTTGTTTTCGAATAAAGTACGCGATACGCCAAAAACCGTGTATACTACTGTTTACCAACTCACGACTTTTCACGTATCAGTTAAATGTATTAAAATAATAGTTGTTTTTCGTTCGCGTACACACACAACATAAACGAGTATAATATAATATACGTACAAACGTATTCATATTTCTGTGCCCGCGGCGCGGCGTTAACTACATAAATTATGTTAAATTCCAGACGCGTTTAGTAGATTAAAATATTATAATTCATTTGAACGACAAGTTCGTAGTAAAGTTTATTCCCTCCTATTTTATATATTTACCTAATTGAAAATACGTTTTCTTTTGCGTGAATACACTCTAGCTAATTATTATTATTATTCGTATATAATATTAATGAAGGTATTTAATATTTTTTCAGGCAAATGACATTTAATGAAAATTATAATGACTCTTTTTCGTTTAGTATGCCGACATTTACTACATTTACTACATTTAGGCATTATTTTTAATGAAATGAGTTCAAAACGGAATAATAATATGAGGTCACATCCCTTACATAACAAAAATAATGGATATTAGATAATAATTTACTCTAACGTACAAATCCCTACTCCCCGACCCCTCAACTCTTATATAGCCAAATTCGAATATCCCTATGGACACATTGTTCATAGAGCACTCATAATACCGGAACAATGGATTCAAAATCGATTAGATCAATGACCTCTTATTAATACTCAAATATACCTATATTGTCTTATTTTATTTCGCTAAGGTGCAGTTTTCAAACGGACAAAGGCCGATGAAGAATATGACATTTATATTAGGACTCGTGGATTACGTGTGATACGTGATTATTCGTGCAGTAAAATAAGAGTTCTACATAAACGGATTAAAAATCCTGAGACAGAAATTTCTGAGAAAACCAGTATGGAAAAATGAAATAATATCTCTGCAAAAAAAATATATTTACAATCGTCTCGTTTCGCTCACTTCACATAGGTACTTCACTTTACGTACACATACAGTCGAAAAACTTCTCCAAAAGCCACGTCATGATTGAATAAAATTACTTTACTTCATTATAAATCTAAAAATACCTACCTATAATTGAATATTATGATTATTTACCTATTTTCGAACTTTTATCTTAGAACTTTTTGTTACTAAACTGCTTAACCGTTCACCTTACATACCCTACATGTATCAGGTATGGCAAATAATGAAACATTTAACGCGACGAAAAGACTTCGTAAACCTATTCGTAAAAAAGTTTTAGCACAGCAAAGAACGTATTGAATTTACAATGGTGTGTGATTTCGTGAGTTAAAACTAGTCTGAGTTTCCTATTAGATCTGACATTTCTCTTGCACAGTAAATTAAAGAAGTAGCTCATGTAAAAGTTTTCAAATACCTGAAAAAACTAAGGGAAATCGCTAGTTATCTGGTCGTATCACTAAAAATGATAGCATTCAAAAAGTGAAATTATCGACAATAGTGTTATGAACAGAGACTAAATAGTAAATCATTTTACATACATTGTATTTAAGAAAAATAGTACCAGGCACGGATAAAAAATGTAATTTAATTGTGAAATCTTGGCACGTCGAACAAATTTCATCCACCATCCCCCTGTGCATACCCCGGAGGGGGAGTCTTCGACTCAATACTAAAGGGTCTTGAGAAAATTCGAGTCCACGTTCTCTGTGAAAACCGTTTAAAACGAAAGAATTTATACTATAAAATTCAAAATTTTCTCTTCCCTCCAATTACCGTTGACCCTATTTTAATTTTAGTCGGAGGTCCGTGATCTAACGGTACTCCTCGGAACAACTCTGCCGTGCTAAGTGAAAAGAGGATAACTCCAGTCAACATGATTTTTCAGGAACACAAAAAAACATTTTTAACAGTAAATCAAGCTTAAAAATAGCGTTTTTACAAAAAATCGGTCAAACCTTATACAGATGTATCTAATTTTACATCTAGAATTGGTTGAACACTTTTTATTTCAACTTTTTTGAGTTTTTTAAGGAGAAAATTGACTTATCATAAAATTAATATCGGAGTACTAAGCGAAAAATTGATAACTCCATAAAAGTGGACTTACCGGATTATATTAGTTAAGTAAATTACAAAATAATGTATCAAATAATCATTATTTTCAATTTATAAAATTTGACTGAAGTTATGTCACGTACATACCATTATTTCCCAACGTATAAACATAAGCCAAAACACGGTAACTCCATTATTTTTCATGTGATATACCAGGTTTTTGCTTTAGTATTTGGATTTACCGTGTTTTCGCTTACAAAACATCAAATATATTGGACTTACCGTATATTTTAAATTTCATTTTTAGATGGGTTTTAATAGGAAATATGCTAAAAAAAACATCAAAAATCGGTGTAAAACCACTAATTTTACCAATAGAAACAAAAAAAAATTTAATTTTGGAGTTATCCTGTTTTGGCTTAGTACGGCAGAACTGTGATCAACAACGCGGCATTTATTCAAAAATCAAAAGACGAGGGCAGGAGCGAGGTGGTAATGTAGTCCACACATGTTCGAAAAATTCATGGGAAGGGGCAATAAACGAAACCGTAACGTGGTACAAAACGTAAATATTATTGTGTGTGTGTGTGTGTGTGTGTGTGTAACAGCGGCAGACTTGTGGTTTGGGGGGCGGCAGAGACGTGAGAGTCTATGATAATAATAATGTATTGAAAATCGAACAAATGTCGGTGTATTATTGTGGTGCGAGGATAGGCGACAGATCGAGAAAGCAGCGGTGGCGGCGTCAGGTGTGGGGGCAAAAAAAAAAAACTTGACTCGTATGAATAAATAAAATATATTACGCGAGTAGGTTGTATAATATATTATGTATATAATAATATATACATACACACAAACGACGTGCCCCGGAGCGTGCGGCGGTGGTGATAATGTCGGCGGCTGCGGAGGTGGTGGCGGCACCGGCGTCGTCGTTACGTCGTGCGGTGGTGACGCGGCACGCGGCGACGACAGCGACGACGACGGCTGCGGCGGCGGCGGCGGCGGCAGCAGCGCGGTGACGGTTAACGTGCTACTGAGAGAAGGTTCCCGTCGTCGTCAGAGTCGGAGTCGGAGTCGGAGTCGTCGTCGTCCACCGCGGTGGCGGCGGCGGCGGCGGTGATGCGCGGCTCTACGGTGGCGGCAGCGACGACGACCCGGGGGATTGATCGGGAGATCGAGCGGAGCGACGTCGCGCCGGTACTACGCTCCTCGGCGGCATTGCGCGCGAAGCAGCAGAGCCGTGTGCGCGCCGTACGTACGACGGCGGCAGCGGGGGACCGGGCGCCGTCTAGCGGGTGTCCCGCGCGCGTCATCCGGCGCGTACCGCGACGACCGCGCAAGCGCCACGCGCTCGTGGCCACCGGGGGGAGGGGGGTAAAGACGCGCCGCCCGCACACGCATACGGTCGCGCGGAATTACCGAGCGCGACGGCAAGCAGAGTCGAATGAGCGTGTACGTGTGTATAATGCATGTATTTTATACACGAACTCGTTGTGTGTGTGTGTGTGTGTGTGTACTTTGCACGCTGGCGAAAGAGGAAAATAGAAAAAAAAAAAATGCGTGAAAAAAAGAGGCGAGAAAGAAGTTTGCAACCGTGACCGCGCGCGTTTCTACGACTACTATCTCAACCGCCGCCGCGCCGATATCGGCGAAAAATAACAAACCCATCAATTAGTCCGCCGCGCTGTAATACAAGACAGTTCCGCAATCGTGGCGTGTCGTCTCAATTATTGTGAAAAATCAAATGTTTTTCCCCCCCCCCCACTCGACGAGTACGAGACAAAAACATAATGACATATAATTGCACATAATATACGTATATATATATATATATATATATCGGTCGTCGCCGCCGTCACTTTCTATTGCCACAAGAGGGGCGGGCTGGAGAAAGAGGTCATGTAATGGGACACATTTCTGTACAGCCAATCGATATGACCCCCGCTCTCGTTTGTAGTGTATATACACGTACATTTATTTATATACATATATATAACATGTAAACGTACAATCACATACACGTGTAACCGGATCGAGGGGAGGGGGCGGCGTATGTGTAACTCTGGAAAAGCATGAGATTAGGGGTAAACGATGATACGAACATAAATATTTTTATATAGATACGCGCGCTCTCGAAGCTGATTATCTTACGCCGGATACGTGCTTACGTCTGACTTGTCGCGTTGACGAGAGAAAAATGCAGCGGTGGCGGTCTAAACGCCATTTCGTTTTCGGAGGAGATTCAGCGCGTCAAGGCACGAAGTCAAGGCAGAGTGTTTACCGAGTCCCACCAAATAATTTCTACCGCATTTCGTGTTTCGTTGACATTTTGATTGATAAAGAAATTGCGATTTCACGTAAAAACAATCTGTTTTAAGAAAATCCAAACTTCAAACTCTTACAAAGAACAATTCATCAAGCCAAACTACTTCAGACTATGAAATTTTGAAAAACGAGATTTTTCTTAACTTTTTTATCTCTACACGCATTCTCTACCCCCAACTTTTCTCGAACTACCAGATAATAGCAGAAAGGACATATTTATGGTATTACAAAATACTATTGGCTCAGCTATCGCTCAAAAGTGTTGGCCATTTTAAATATTTCAAAGCAATATCATTGCAATCAGAAAATAACTCTGAGCGGTACTCTGTGGATAATTTTACTACTTACTAAAATTAAAGATCACAGGTTCTCAAACTTACTTTGCCCTCCAACGAGTCTATTAAAAGGTATAATCAAACACGCAGTCTAAGCAAGCCTTGATAAATAAAATTAAAATAGGGTAAGAAAAATAACGAAATAAATAATATTGTAGGTGTTTAATTTTAGGTTGAAATATCAGGAAAACATAACTTTTTTATTCGTACATTGAACCCATAGACCGTCTCAACAACACCAAATTTTCTCTAGGCATTTTACAGCCTTCCTAAATAAAAGCTCAGACTAGGAAAACCGTATAGATGAGAAAAACACGTGTCTTGTGCTAACAGTGAAGAAGGAGGCTATTTTTCCTACTAGTTTTCCAAAATTAAGCATATTAAAAATGCATAAATCAGTAGCGTAGCCACCTGGGGTGGAAATCAAATTTTCTGTTCCTTTTAGGAAGAAACGGCCTTTTTTTTATTTTTATTCACTGCTCCATTTTTCAAATTAGTACTAAAAAGAAACGACCTTTTATTACCACCCCTCTAAAAAAATGGCACCCTTAAAAAGTGACACCCAGGGCAGACCACACCCTGCACCCTCTTACACTACGCTACTAGTTTAAGTATTATAGTTTTTATCATCTGTTTTTAATTCCATTCGTGACTATAGTTAATAATAATCGTCGTTAAAATATTATGAATGATTGAGAAACAAGTTCTCCTATTGCATATCAACATTTTAGAATTTTAGAGAAT
>JAIPRM010002574.1:0-29843 GCA_025469315.1 Stegophylla sp. TES_Ste_2020
AGTTCGGATCAAAAAATTATGGTTTCCGAGTCGTTTTTGTAAAATTTTGGGTATTTTTTTCCAAAAAAAAAAAAAAAAAATGAAGAATAAAGTACCATCTAGAGGCAAATCCGGTTTCAAAAAGTTGCTGTAGTCCGCGATATCCGATTATATATTATTATACCAGTGGCGCAACTAGGATTTTTTCAAGGGGGGGGGGGTGTTCACCTATAAATTTCTACCAGATATAATTATTTAAATATAAAATTATAGTCAATGTCAACGGACACTTTACGAAAATTCATTGAAAATAAATTTCATATAGCAAAATCTATAACTGCCTTTTTAACGCCTTTATAACGTTATTCGTAGTAGATAAATAAAATTTAGCGACGGCATATTCGACAATATGAATTTTTATAGCATTTTTTAAGTTTCTCTGAAAATTAAAAATAATTTTTCAGCATAAATTTTTTTACAGGTAAAATATTCACCTACCTACATTATATACGTAGATAGTTGGTAGATTGATAACGATAATTTTATTAGACTTTAAACAACAATACCTTTTTTTTTTTCAATAAATATCTTATTTCTACTATATCATCATACATTATTGCCAATTATAATTTGTAATGGATGGTCTAACTCCTACTGATAACCTAAACTTATAGTTATATTTCATAAAATAAGCAAGCACGGATCCGAGGGGAGGGTGATAGGGATAACTCTCCCAAAAATTATAAAATTCATACTCAAAATACTTAATGCGAGTAAAAATGTATTAATTTTATGTGTATTTGATCTGTTTTTGTCTAATCGCTCCCTCCAAATTAAGGTCCTAGATCCGCCACTGAAAATAAGTGAGCAATATGTTGAAATTTGAAGATCGCACCGCTGAGTACGCGCGCTGCTACGGATAATAATTATTAACACTAAATAAAAGGGCATTATTGCGTAATGTTGTGAACTATAACTACTATTTATCATAATCTTCGTTTTCGCCTCGGTCAGGTGAGATTTGAATAATAATTGTGTTAAAATAAAATTTTAGCACGTAGACCGCGAATGTAACGCGATTCGGTAAGTGTTAAGCCTAGCTAGTTTTCGATAAAAAAAAAACCATAAATTCGTGAGGACTCAATAATTTAATACAAATAATATAACAACTATTGACCGTATTATACATAATATTATAATAAGCTTGTCAACGCGTACTTATACGTTATAATACACACGCGATGTTTTGATAAATAATACGAGATTAGAATGTGTACAACCGTCGCAGGGCGAAAATGAGGCGAACAATAGTTTTAGGAAGTACACGATGCATATATTATTATTCCGAGACATCATCGTAATGTAACTGTATTGTGTGTGTGTGTGTGTGACGTCACGTTCGTTGTTTATTATTATTAATATTATTATTATTACTGTATACGAGTAGTATAAGGCATTATTATTATTATTGTGAAATTGTCACGAGAGAAGGCGGATGGATGTGCCATGACGAAGAGAAAAATATTGTCATTTTTTGCTGACTCGGATGAAAAATACTTTTTAAAAGTGTTCGGAATAATTTATATACTCGGGGGCGAAAAAAAAATGTATTCAGAATAATGTGTTCGCGCGAATACTTTATAAAAAAAAAAAAAATACTTTACCTACATATTAAACACTACCTACACTAGGAATTTAAATAAAATATTTTTAATTTTACGCGTATACTCATGGACGTAATTGGGGTATAAAAATATTGGGAAGAGGGGAATAACTTGTTTCTTTAACTCTCCTCGAAGGGCAACGGCTTATGCTGTTTCCAAAAATTTTCAGGTGGCTTTGAGTGATTTTGGGATGGCTCGATCCCTCCTCCAAGTCTCTCCCACCCAACCAGTGCCGTAGCTTGAAAAAGACGGGCCCCAGTGCAAATTAAATCTGTGGGCCCCTTATTTTACAGTATTATTTACTTTAAACATATAAAAAAGCAAAACAACCCTCAAAAATATCTGTATTTTAATGTTTTTACAAAATCAAATAAAAAAAGTTGTTAGATCAGATACAAATCTGAATTACACCTATTTAAATCCTATTCCAATTTTTATTTTGCATACTTCCAAGTTGTATTATTTATCAGTATTTTTTTTTTTTTTTCAAAATTTTCGTTTATACTAAAATACATTAGGACAATAATTAGGATAAACATTTTGGGGAAGGAGACAAATACCTAAACGCGTTTAGGTATTTGTCTGATTTATACCTCTCTTCTCAAATGCATTGTCCTTATGCAATTTCCAAAAAATCTGGGAGGATTTTAAGTAATAAGTATGGGCCCCATACAAGAACTTGATGATGGGGCCCTGGTGCAATGAACCGCTCGCACCGCGGTTTCTACGGTACTGCACCCAACTGCTTCTACTAACGCATACTACCAATGACCAAATACAATACGTTTGTATGTTACGTTTTAATTCGTTTACAAATTTCACATCACCACTCGTTGTCACTTAGTATCTCAATCGGTTACAACGATTTAGTAACAGGTGTAGAATATATATATATATGTATATATTTCATAAATATCGTGGATTTCAAACAACTAAATAAAAATAAGTCGAGTTTTCTGAAATTCAAAACGAGAGGAACACTGCAAAACACTGATAAAAAGTATTTCGGATTCTACTCGAGTCTGCCGTTCATATTATAACAATATCGTATACGATTCAATGACCACGAGACCTGCTGACGACGACGGAATACTGCACGTGCGCCATTCAAATTGAGTCTGGACGAGAGAGAGAGAGAAAGAGAGGAGATAGAGAGAGAGAGACTGACAGAGAGACCTGCAGCATGTGTGTACGATATATAGACATTCGCAAAAAGAGAGAGAGAGAGAGAGAGAGATAAAAAGAGACTTAGTACCGAAAAACAATATCGTTACTGGCGCGACCGTCCTTGACCTAGATTACCATAAAGCCCACCACTTGACGTGATCGAGTTGTATATACATATACACAATTATTATTATGTATGTATATTATTATCATTGTCATCGTTTATTATAATAGGAGAATTCGCGGTAAACGCCCCCACAGCCCCCACCCCACTCCTCGACCACCATGATCGTCATACATGTATAGGTGGTAAACCTCTACAAACGAGTGTAAAAGGCACTCGAAACGCCAAAAGATTATAGAGGGGAAAAAAATAATGCGTGCGTATTATAAAATGAGCCATCAAATGAAAATATTTTTTACAGAATTTTTTACCGTTTTGGACACTCCGAAGTGGCGGTGGTGACGATTTTATACTCCGTTCGGTCATCGTCGTCGTGTCAAAACACGTGATTATTATAATATATTATTACGCTAAACACGTGACGATGACGACGACGACGACCTATTGTTGTCGAGTCATTTACATATTATTTAGTTGCTGTAGCTGCGGTCGAGAGAATTACACAAATAATTGAAGGGCTTCGTGCAACAACGAGACAAGTCCATATTTTGAAATTATTCAGGAGACATGTTTTATTTCACCAAAACTTTAAAACTTTATATTTTTATTTGAAAATTCGACATATTAAGTAGCTTTAATTTTAAAGTTAAGAATTGAGTAAAATTGATTTCAATTTTAAACACATTTTTGATTTCCTAAAATGACTTGGAAGTATGGAACATAATATGGACTTACCTGGTTTTTCGTTCGTTAATTGTAATACATTTTTCGAAAATCCAGACAAGTCCAAAGACAAGCAAAACCAAGACAAGTCCGGACTTATCTTGTTTTTCCCCATAATATTACGAACCAGACAAAATCCATTATTTACTCAATAACTCCATAAAATGTAATATCACTGGGGACTTGTCTTGTCGTCGCATAGAAATGTAAAGAAAAAAAAATCTATATACGATAACACCCAAAAAGTAAGTTTCCAAAAAAAAGTGGTCTTGCACGGAGCCCTTCAATTAATCGGTCATATATATATATATATATAATAATACACGTACTTCTGTAGTATTCGACAGCACAGTCATCGCCGAACGGACACTACGTATATAAAACATAATAATATTATTATTATCGTAACAACGCGGCGAAAAACTGCACGACCGCGGAGAGAGACGCTCATTTATTACCTACTACATATTATTATTATTATTATGATTATTGCACGTCGTCTGTCTGGTAATAGTCGGTAAATAGTGGTAACGTAACCGCGAGTGACCGCGGTCGAAGGAAAAAAAAAATTTGATCGCCAATTATTAACGTTCATAATATAACACACGTAACTCCGTAATGATAATAATATGATGAACGCGTTCGTGTCGTCGGCCTACGCCAAAGCGATGATTAAAAAAAAAAAAGTTAATATTTTATTTTATTCGAGATGTGCACGCGTGCAGGTCATCACGTAGTACACGAGCACACGGGTGTGTAAAAATAAAAAAAAAAAAAAACAAAATTAATAAACATTGGAAAAAGTGCGTACACGACCGCCAGTGCAGTCGCGACGACTTGGGCGTGTCGACGATCTCGGTGTCAATGAAAACGGCATTCCCCGCGACCCGACTACGCCGCCGACGGGTTTTCGAATAATAATAATAATAATAATAATAATATTATTGTACAATAATTATTATCGAACACACACACGCGCACACACATCAAAATACACGCGTCAACAGGATTTACAGGTATCGTGTTTTTATCTCTTTCACATCACGAGTGCGCCACGACGACTACTTTATCACTGTTTCGTTTCCACACGACCGGGATCTCGGACTTCCTGCAGGAATATTGTTTTTCCCGTTTTAGATTCTGAAGAAGCTAGTGTTTTTACAATGATATTTATTTTTTCTGTGTACATCTTTTCGTATGGAAATACTTGTCCAAAAGTTTCGATCGGCAACTTTTTGAAACCGGATTTACCTCTAGTCGGTACTTTAGAGAGGTCATTTTTTGGATTTCTCAATTCTTCATTTTTTTTTTTTTTTGAAAAAACTACCCAAAATTTGACAAGATCCGAACTATATGAAAATTTAAATATAGAAAGAAAATAATATGAGAAAGATTTTGGCGTGAGAAAATTTTGGAAATGTGAAAAAAAAATTTCGACATTTTTCTAATAATTTTTTTTTCTCATTTGACGACGAATGATTTATCGTTTTTTTTTAAATTTAATACACCCACCTAGAGCTTCACACACCCGAGATGCGAAGAATACTCGTTGTGCGAATAACACCCATCTTGCGAAGTATGTCCGGCTTTTTTCCAATCGATTCTTCCGTTGCTTCTCGATAAATCTCAAAACAAAGAATTTCGATAATTATATTGTGTTTACGCGTAAAGCTCTTTGACCAATGACCGTTTGTCGCATAATCCATTTAATTCTAACAAATTACATACAACTGAAACATTGCCCCTTTGGAAAAACATAACTTTTATTCCAAAAATTTGGATTTTGAATGTTTTTTTCAGAAACAGTAATGACAAAAAGACCGTACACTTTTTGTTCTGGATAACCCATCTTCACAGTCCGAAAATAACTATTTGTAAAAAACTGATTAATTTCTTCTGATTAAGCCTTTAAAATACGATTTAATAATAGCTAAGAGTTCGAAAAAGTGACCAAACCTTTAAGGGCCATCATCTAAGGGATGATGGCTAGTTTAGGGAACTTGTGCACTTATGTATATACGATTCATTTATGACGATTTCCTAATTTTGAAATTTTATTTGGGTTAAGTTTTTTTTTTTTTTTTAAGTATTCCAGTTCAATATTGCAGAAGTCGATGGTATAAATCCAAAAAAAAAAAAAAAAAAGTAGCCAGATAAATCACAAGTAAAATCGCAAGTATATTATGCCAAATTAAAATGAAGTACGCAAAAAGTAATACAAATATCATTAACTTATACACCTGAGTGAATACTTGGTAGTCGATTCATTAAAATAAGTAACAATAAAAAAAAAAAAATAAATAAAAAATTAACAGGTTTGTCAGCTTTGTCTAAAAAAAAAAAAAATCACTCATTTCCATAATTATTCAATGATGAAATCAATTTTAACTTTTTGTTTTCTTATAATGTATTTATTTTGAACTCTATGTGTTTACTAATGAAATGAAAAATATAATGTTTTATCCGCTCATCAAGCATCAGGTGTTGATGTCATATGAATTAAAATTAAAAGGTAACTAAAAATTGAGCTCTTAATGATTATAAGTTTATAAACATATGATAGCTATCAGTTAGCATTCGTTATAGCTTTGTCACTGTTTTGACGGTAATCACGAGGAAATTACTCAGGTGTATAGTGAAGGAAAAAACATTAATTTAATTGCGGTTAAGTCGTGAGAATAATAAAATTGAAATAATTTGCAGTATCTCCTGAAACGGGTTTATGACAAATAATATCGTGACATTGAAATGTGAATATTTTAGGCCACGGGGACACCGCAAGCCAGCCGTACGTGCAGCAATAAATTGGCTCTGACACTAAAAATTTACCAGACCATAAAAATTTGGAGTGGGAAAAATGTCGCTCCCCCCCCCCAATGATATCATTGACGTGTCAATTATCGTTCATATGCAATAACATTAGTGATTAAAAATGCATATTTTATTTATGAAATACGATTTTTGTTATGAATTAAACAAATTTGATTAATTGGTAAAAATTAAAAATTGAAAAGAACGCAGCTTTAATTTTCGACGTCAAAACCGTGGACAATTAATTGATGTAGACTTTAAGCGATGATTTTCAATTTTGATTGGTTCAATAATGTATAAAAGTAAATATAATATAAGTAAAAGAGTATAAATGAATATAATAAATATAATGTACTATAATATTATTATAAAATGAAATTGTAAAGATTTCTGTTTTATGAAACTAAAAATTAAAAAACTAAGAGAAAAACAAAAACATACCTAATAGTACAAAGTATCCGCGCGTTTTGAAAATGTACTTTTTTACACAAAGTGACCGCGTTCTGAAATTTTCATTTTTAACCTATCGTACAAAGCGTCCACGTTATGCATTTTAAACAATAGATCGTACAAAATGATACCAAAAGCGAAACCAGTTGTCATTCCCCCCCCCCCCCCGATAATATCGTTTATTTTCTCGGTTTTTGTTTTTACGCATATTATTATGGCTCGATATAATATATTTTTAAAACGGAAATTCACTAAATTTTCACTATTTTATACACGATAAATAAAATTGTGAATTCAATGCAGTTAATACCTTGAAATTTTATTTTAAATTGTTTTCGAATTCACTGAAAATCACAATTTTTAAAATTCAAGAAATTGTCGACAGAAAAATGTGGATATGTGTGTAGTTTAATTTTTTTTTTTTTTGTTCATATTAATTTTAGGCAGATAACAGTTATTCGATTTATTCGAGTAAAGTATGAGAACTGAGAAAAAATTTTGATTCAATTCGAATCGGATAACAAATTGACTGGTTCTGTAGCTCTATTTTTTGTCTTACCCAATGGTGACAAAATTAACATGTGTAATATTATGCAACTTGGATAAAATATTTTAAAACAAGAATATTATTTATAAAATATAAATGTAGGTATGAAGAGTATACGTGATGGTATGTGTAAAGTGAACAATATTTGTATTTAAGAGGTTTGTTGACGGAACTAAATAAAAAAAAAAAAAAAAAATTGAAAACCGTCAAAAAATGCAAAATAAAAGTTTCAAAATGTAATTTCTCGCGCACTTTCCTACAAGTTCACAACCCTAGTGATAACAATAATAATGATAATAATAATTCGAGACTAGTTTATGATGTACCTACATTATTAAATATGCCCCCCCCCGGGGGACACTAATCTCTTATTAAATATTATCAACCACATAATAAGTGTGGAAAAATCGCGAGGAACGCACGTTTCCGTCGTTCTTTCTCCGTATACGTATATTATAAAGGGCACGCCCGTGACTATACTTTTATACTGCGACTTTACTACATCCCCCGGTTTTTGCAGTACGACGACGACGGTAAACAAAATAATCCGATTTTCCGTCTAAACCAGCCGGCGGCCATCGGATCACTCAAAAATTCCGTGTACGGCTAACAACACAAGTGTGCGTTGAAATATTCACTTGGCCGATTATCTATTTATCACCTTATTATAAATGTACACATACTGTGCGCATATAATTTCACTAGGATTGCACGCGAAAATTATTTTTATTATTATTATTATTATTTTTTTTTTTTACTACCACTGTTTTCACGTCGTCCTCGTCGTCGGTCGATTAATATTTCAACTTTTCTCAATCTATAATTTCCAACCCGTGGTTGGCCATACGTATACGTCCTAAATGAAGCATTGAAATGGAATACGCTTAGAGTGACTCGTTGAAAAGAATATTTACAAATTACCCCGTATCATCGAAATATTGTATCCCTTGCTCAATCGGATCACTGATAAGGAACTGTTATCATAATTTAAAATTAATGTTATTGTTAGGGATGGGTTCTCGAACTCTTCGAACCCTCGAATACCTCGAACTTTAAGAAATTCGAATAGTTCGAAGCTCGTGAAAAAAATAATTCGAATTCGAACATCTCGAATAGTTCGAGTTCGAATTTTTGAACAGTTTAATCAGCAGATTTTTTTTCCCCGTAATGTGTCAACACTGTCAACGCTATTTCTTTTCAAATTCTGATAATTAGTGATGAATATCAATTAAATACACGTGTTAATAAGTGTAGTTAAATAATATTTTTAATTTTTAATTTTTTTTTCTGTATACATTTTTTCGCATGGTAATTACTTGTCCATAAGGTTGGACCAGTAACTTTTTGAAATCGGATTTTTGTTGATTAATAATACGACTAATATTGTTATTATTGATAAATTTTCAAATGTTTTAATTTTTTTGAAGTTCGAAAAAGTTCGAAAATTCGAAAACAGTTCGAATATCCATCCCTAGTTATTGTTTTTGTCTTAGATACTATGGATGTAGCGACAATGACTGATAGCTGTGTCTAACATATTTCAGGGCACTTGTATGAAGTGCGCATGCGTTGTGCTCATGCGCCAATCAAATCAATTTAAATTTAAAATTGTAACTTATTAGTTACACAGACTAAGATATCGTGTCCGTGCACACAACTAATATCCACGCATGCGCATTTGTGAGAGGTGACCTGAAATTTATAGGTGGTGGGGATGATGTTGGACACAGTTCGGTATAGGAGTAAAATATAGTATAGCTTCATCCATAGTATATTATCTAAGGTTTTTGTATATTTTATCTAATAATATGATGATATGAAAATTTAAAGTGGTACCAACCAAAATAAGAAAAATAATTTTATTTTTCTCAAAATGGTCACTCTAAGCGTATTTTATTTGATTGCTTCAATTCACTACGCGTAACAGTATACGGTATGGCACCTCTATATTATATTCTTTACTATTTCGGGGACGCGAACGGCACTGCTGCCACAGCACACACTATAATATAAACCAGTTACTTTTACGCGTAATATAACATACAATAACAGCAGCGTAGCACACAGACACCGACTGTAGTAGAGGGTCAATATGGTTTTATAAGCAAAAAAAAATGAAACTTTCACTATTATATACAAACGGAATTTTAAAATATTATTATATTGTATGGAACGCGACTACCACAGACCAGTGATTCTCAACCTTTTTAAATTCACCCCCCCCCCCTAAAGAGCAAAATATCTTACAACGCCCCACATAAAAAAATAAAATAAATAAATAATTAATTAAAATGTAGTACTATATTTGAAAAGTGTATAACAGAAAACTTAACAGAAAATATATATTATGTATAATCGGTATTCATAAAGCTGGGCTGGATTTTCATATCTCATTAGTTCAATGTTCGATCAATTCTCAATTAATAGTTAATTAAGTTAATCTGCTAGATATTTCAATGTTTATTGAAAACGATCAGAAAATATATAATTACAGATAAACCATGTCGTTCAGTGTAGTATCTGTGTTTCAGTTTTTATTTTACTTCAATATCTAGGCCTTAGTGTAAATATATATTATTATTGCTCACCGCCCCCCTCCCCTATCGCCCATAACATATTCATTGCCCCTCAGAACCTCTTCACCGCCTACTGAGGGGGGAGGGGGTGGTATCGTCCTCGTTGAGAACCACTGACATAGTCGGAAGATCTCTAAATGCATTGGAACGCAGTTTATTGTACGGAACGCTAGTCAACAGTTAGTTTCGTCAAAAATGTTTGTCGAATTGCATTTTACCGGCTGGTATGATAATAATAATAATTATTATTATTATTTTAAATTACGAAAGCCATAATATTATTTCTGTTTGGATAAAAAAAAAAAAAGAAACGTTAAGAACGACAATGCGAAATGTACCGAGGCATAATACTAAATTATTTTATTCGTATTGTATAGTTTCTTTATAATATTTATACGAGACATTTCGCGTACATTAACTGCGCAAACACAATTAAAACCTATCAATCAACAGCTGCAGCTACAACGTGTTCTTATTATTAAAACTTACATAACGAACGTTATTAACGTGGGCGGTTTACCTTAAAAATTATTGACCATCGCGATCGTAGACAAGTACTGAACAGTTATTTATTATTTTCAAGATACGATATTTTTAACGTATACAAAGTGTATAAAACTATAAATCCATTTTTAATATTTTTGTACTCTAGATACGGCGACGCCCTTATTAATATCCATAAAAATGGCGACACACTCAATTCAATTTTTGTATTTTTGAAAAAATAACTATTATTATCTATGTAAATTATTACGTCTATACGTGTTAAAATTTTATTAAAAAAAAAAGCTGAATTTACTCAGCACCAAGAGTATTCTTCAATCCTTGGATGGGGTACTCTTGGTGGGTGTATTGAAATTTAAAAAAACGATAAATTATTTCTTCAATAAAACAATTCTGTGGAAAGCTTCAATTTATTTGAAACGATTTTACTTAAAAGTTATAAAGTTTGTTATTACAACAAAAATTATTTATGAAAAATGGTGTTTACAGTGTTTAATATGTTTACAGAAATAAAAATAAAAATACCATCACTGTAAAAACACTAGCTTCTTCGCTCTATCCAAAATTTAAAATTATAAATTTACACAGCTAAAGATTTTATGTTTTCATAAAAAAATTTAATGAGATATTTGTGATATGGTGTAGTGTGAACGTTTCTTTACAGTATAAGGTTTATATAGTTTAAACTCTAAAATATAAATAAACAATTTTTTTGGTAACACACGGGTTAAGAACCATTGCTCTACAGATGGGTTGGCTTATAATCTTTTACCAAAACATGCATTCCATCTTGGACCTAAGCAAAGCACCTATATTGTACCCCCTTCCTAACTGTAGCAACGATTTTCGTCATCTATTTCATAACTATCCAGTTCTTTCTTCCTTCAACAGACTTAATTAAAAAAAGATTTTTTCCTGTCTTGGTATCATCAATTTTTCCTACATCGATTCCTCTTCTTACAAAACAACATCACACTAATTAAATATACATCCTTCATTTTTATCTTTCTTACTGGTTGGTTTGAAAATACAATTTTTTTTTCTCTCATAAAACTATGAGCTTCTTATGACACATAAGTATAGTAATTATGTTTTATGTATTTACTTATTTAATTATCTGTTTATTTGTTTACATATAATACATGTGTTTATGCTCAGTTCACAATAGTAAAGATATTATAATTTATGTTCAAATTTCAACAATAGAAAATGTTAAATGAAATTTTAAATTATCATACTGAATATCGAGAAGCGAAGAAATTTAAATTATTCTTACCCAAAGTGAAGAATGTGGTGGATGATGTTGCCGATGGAATTTGATCTTTTTTCACACATCCCCCCAACAGAAAAAAAAAAACACCTAAATATGACTTACTCACAACACACATATAAAAACGCGCTAATATTATATTATATTATATAAACGAAACGAAAACGCGCTGATGCGTACATAGTTCACATAACCGCGCGACTGACACTAGAGAATATTATTTAGCCACCAGTGTAATTTGTGACTTGACAATGTAGTGTTTTATCGCACACAACCGTGTTGTTATTATTCTGTAGTGCTACATGAAACACTACTATAACAAGTGCACGCAAATTAGCCAAAATGCGGCAAAAGGGTGACACTGTGTGCATGATGAGACCTGCGCGCGACTTTAATAGTGCAATATAATTATTCATAATAACATAACGTCGTCCAATCATTAAGTCGAAACGATAATAATGTTCTTTCAATGTGGCCTACAACGTTCGAGATCAAACGATGACGTGGTGACGTATAAGAAACTCCGTTTAATATTGTCTAATGTTGTCCGTGTACGAATGAAATCAATTATTATTGTCAAAAACACGAGTGCTAGTGGTTCCCAACTTGCGGATCGCGTGAGAAAATTATTATAGTATCAGAAACGTTTAGTTTTATAGAAAATTACAATATTTTTACAACAATAATTATTAGGGTTCGGGACTTGTTGTGTATTTACATATTCTTTATTAATGGCTGCAAAACAATCTAAGTGAGATACCAATTCGTTTCAAGATACAATGGACTGAAATAAAAATATTTTTTGTGCATATTTTACCATTTTTTAGGAAAAACGCATACTTGACAAATTCGTAGCATATTTAAGCATATTTGACAAGTTTATATCATATTCACGCATATATTATAACAAATGTATATCATATTTATGCTTTTTTTACTTTTCAAGATTAGTACATTTATTTTAAAGGTTAACATAATTTCAGATTCTGAGTGAAGAATGTATTAATTCTATAAATCTGTGTTTTTTCGTTTTATTGGAGAAATGATTTATCGTTTCTTTAAAATGTAATACACCCATCAAGATATCCCACCTAAAGAGCGAAGAACATCCATTGATCGATGTATGTCCGGCTTTTCTTCATTTACTGTTATGCGTCGATCAATATACCTAATCGTTGTTTGGATTTCAAATAGAATATATTAAATTTTATTTAAAAACTAATTGCATATTTTGATTATTTTAGGTGCATACTTACATGCATATTTCCAACAATTTGTGTGCAATAAACCCCGAACCTTAATAATTAGTAATAAAACGATGTTAGAAAATGTTTAGTAAAGTGACCACAACAGTTGTTATGTTATTAACTTTTGTTTGCTGTTTGAACTGACCACACGAACTGGAGTCAGAAACAGGTCCTGGAATTCGGGAAATTTATAATATCGAGTAAAAAGCAAAAAAGAACATACCTAAACATTGGCATTGACGGGACTAGAATAAACGTTTTTGAGGGGCCAATTAATTTTTTTTTTCTGTTTAGTCCCATCCCTCCTAATAGTACTACCCTATGCAATTTACAAAAAAATCTAGAGGGCTTTAGGTGGATTTAGTGACAAAATATTTCATTGGTAACTTAACACACAATGTAGTAGTTAATACATTAGTGTTAACTATTTAAAATTTAAAACTTCTGTTTTGTTTTTACAGACGTTAAAAGTTCTTCTCGATGAACACGCTTAGCACGACTATATTTTATAAAGTTGATTTTCAATCATGGTACTTTTTAAATATGGTTTTTAGTTATGTTTAATTAATAGCGTGGACTGGATCCCAAAACCACCCTCTTTTGTACGACCCTTGAGTGGAGTGCACAGGGGTCCGATTCGTTAATCACAAACTTAAGTCGCAATTTAAATAATAGGTTAAGCTCTTCGGGAGATAGATTTCAAAACACAAATTAGAAAAGGTTAGGAAACACTATACGCACACGCTAAAACCGTAGAATTTAGTCTAAGACTCAAATACGTTAAAAAACTTTAAGGTCAATTTGATTACAAAAAGAAAAAAAAATTTGATGGATTTGTTCGCTGAAATTATTAATTACTGCAATATATTGTTTAGCTAAAACATAAATGCTCGTTATGGTGGTTTCCCACTTCTCCGAAGCCCACTTCGCCTACACCCAGATCTCCGACAACTAGTTGGCTTATGCCACAGACTAAGATAGAATGGACTGGTAACGGCGTTACGTAATGTTTCTTCCCTGCTCTCTACCCAGCCATTCAAAAGTACATAGTGTCGAGCGCTATCTAGTGATAATAATATGTGATTATTTTTATACACATTTGAAAGTTCCCGCCAATGATAAATTATACCTCACAACGAATATTCATTAATCGTATTCTGTGAATTTTTTGATTTTCTAACTTTTTAAAATGCTATTATGTTTTCGAAATTAATAAAAAATAAAAATCAAATTCAAATGGGAAAAATTATTTATACATAGATGGCGCTGAATGTAGTGTACCTGTCTGGGGCACGGACTAAGATAATGAGGACTGGCATCGTCCACACCGGGGGGGGGAGGGGAAGGGGAGTAGAGAAGCGGTTGTCAAATGTTTCGGATTCACGGGTACAAGTAGGGTTAAAAGCGCGCCTAGTAACAAATAACGTAACTAATTTGTACTGGATATCGGGCTGTTTTATATATTATTTTGAATTTTGTGCGCCAAAAGACAAATATTGCTAATGATTTTACTGTATTATATTATTATTTATTAAGCTATATTATATCATAGTAAACCTTGTGCAATTTATAATATGTTATTGTATTTATAAACTGTCTAAATTGATTTATTTAATAAGTTTTAGTACATGACAAATGATTTGTCATGTTCTTTATTATATGTTTGTTGGCTATTTCTTATTTTATGCATTGAAGGAAAATTTAGGAACATTGTGTTTGGTTTACAATTATTACTATCAAATATTTAAAGAATATTTAAAAGCTGTATTTTTTAATATACGTATAGATAGCGCTTTAACCCTCAGTTGTGGCTTTCGAAACATTTGAGTGGTACTGGATAAGGTATTCGAGACCAGTCCATATTATCTTAGTCCGTGGTCTGGGGAAACATTTGATACTCATTGAAAATACATTCGAAATCGGTCCATTCTATCTTAGCCCGTGGCCTATACCCACTTTGCCAACACAAAGCGAGTCTAGATTTTTCACTGATTTAATTTTCCACAATGATCTGATTCAATAATCGATTCTTTTTGCCGTCACCTGCGATATATTATAAAAAATTATTGATAACATTGATGAATAAGGGCAGAGGACTTTTAGCTCTGAAAAAAATGTTAAATATGCAAGCACTTAGGCACTTAAAATATGCATTAACATTTTTTTTTTTTTTTTTGCGATTTGATTTAAATGTATTAATGAAATAAATAAGCTTTAAAATGAGTCAAAACAATTACTTAATTTAAATATAATTTAAACCATTGTCATATTACCTATATGATTAATGTTTATGTATCTATTAATAAAATTAATTACAGAAAATTCATTATTATTGCTTTATTCGCAATCCTTTAAGCGTTTCTAAGAAATACATGTGGTCCACCGACAATCAAAAACAATATTGCACCACAAAAATTAAAAGTAAATAAATTTTTACCTAAAAATTTTGACTGAATTGTTTGAAATAAAAACGTCGGCGAGGAAAAAATCGAAATAAGTTAAATATGCCTCAAAAAGTTTAAAATAGAGTATAAAATTATGCCCTGAAAACCAAAAATACTCATTATATGCAAAATAAAATTTCAAAACCAGCTTTGTAAAAGCATGAAATATATTTCGTACTCTGCTACTTTTGTGACTGAGCAAAACAAATATTATGCAAATGCTACAAGTCCTCTGCCATATTGATGAATAACGACGATACTGTTAAATAAATATAATAATAATATGTCGGCGAACTGGGAATTTTTTAAAATCATTTTTTTTCCCGGACGACAAACTGGGAATTTTTTAAAAACCTACTAAAACCCCAGTATTTTAGTCACCGAAGTGAGCACAAACCGTCGTTATACGTCATAATATAAACCGTGTTTACATTCGATCTCGGATAAAATAATAATAATGTTTATTATTGAACGCACGAGCGCATATTGTATATTATAGTATAACACAATACGTTACACAGAATATGCCAATTAAAATGCCATTCGATCCGAATAATTATCATCGGACACTGTTGTGTGTAGTTGTGTACATCATAGAACACGAGAGTAAACAGAATTTAATACACACCGTGTACCAGATACCACAGTGTATAATAATAATCATTATATAGGTATGCGCGGTTATTATTATTAGTGTTATTGTTTTCGTCTGCCCCCGCCCTCGCGGCACGTGAAAAACGTAGTGAAATCCGATACACTTGTTGACCACGCCGCGCGATCTGCCCCGGAATTGCGAGACCATACGACACTTTTGCACAACCGCGATAATAACAATTATTATTGGGATGAGGTCGTCACGCGAAAAGAAGACGCGTATGTGGGGGGGAGGGGTACTTATAATATTATATACAAGGTGTCTAGTTTCAAAACCAGCTAAAAGATAATTTTTTCAAAATAGTTTTTTTTTTTTTTCTTAATTTTCTAAATATATTCACACTTCACACTGTATTACATATAGTTTGTAAGACTATTGAACATCAAACAAGGCTATAATCGATATTAAAACGAGGACGACAAAATTGTGGTAATTAGTATCAAAACCAGCCATCTAACGATGTTTATTTCAAATCAAGCCATAATTAAACGCACGTTTTTATCCGCTCAAATTTTTTCAGTTTTCATGAAATCAAGTATAAACTATAATTAATTAAGTTCTATTTGATTATTATTTTTTACTATTATAGGTAATTATATACATGAAATTCAAAATGTTTTGTATTTCTTAAATTTTCCAGTGTTTGTTTCAAAATCACTTATCTCATAAAGTCAATTTCAAAACCAGCCATAATATTGTGCTTAAATGCACAACAAAACCGGCCATTTCAGAAACTATAAATTTATTTAACTCTTGTAATATATTTTTACAAAATATATTTTCACATACAATACGTGTACCATTCAAAGCTTTGATTTCATATATTATATTTTATTAAAAAATTATAGACCAAGTATTTTACGTTATTTTCGTTTTTTGTTGTTTCTAAAAAAATTTCGAAAATTGCTTATTATAGCTGGTTTTGAAACTGGACGTTCACCGAGTTTTGTGGTTTCGAATCAATGTGTCGTCGACTTTAATACTATGTTTTTTTTTTTGTCTATTCTGCTCGTATAGTATTTCGGTTTAAACGCAAACCGGATGTCGCAACGTCCATTATATATATTATTTTATATACTACTGCACGCTCTTGCCGTCGTTTTGTATATTATATATATACATTTTTTTCCTATTATTCATACTGCGCTCACAGGATACACATTTGAATATTACATTTTCCCGGAAGTTTTTCCGCCTCTTTTCCGCGAAACGTATCATAATGATAATATTATATAATAAAATGTATATTTTAAAAACAAAAGACCGATGAAATCGTGAAATCGTTGTGTTATGATTATGATTATACACTGGTTCGCTCCTATTAAAATGATGTCAGTTTAAAAAAAAAAAATACTTTTACGCTGATTTTGGAGATTTGTATCGAATATTATCGAAAGATATCTACTATACAATACTCTCTTTTTCATAAATTGCAAAGATTTTTGATTTTTGAAAAGTGTTCTCAAAAAAAAAAAAATAATAATAATAATAGCAGTAAATAAAAATAAGTACAATATTCTTAAACCGTCTTTTTCGTGAACTTTCTCATCGACCAGAAAAAAGTTGTATGCAAATTGTTTATTTTTTCTCTCTATAAATAACATTTTTTATTAATTTTAACGATAAATATATTATCTAAAAAAAAAAGGTATATTCATATTATTTTAAAACTTTGTTTTTAATGTAATTTTTTTTTTTTTTATTCATTATACAATATTATTCTTTAGTCAAAACTTGTTAATAATTAAAAAAAGAATAAAAAAGTAAAAACGTTTTCTTAATTAATCGTTCAGGCGATAAAATATTTTATTTTCGCATTACATCGTTGTTAAGTGTTTAAGAAAAATCTTTATCTTAACGTTCTAAAATTAGTAGGTACGAAAAAAATTAATTTAAAGTTGTAATTATATTTAAAACACACTATAAACGATTGCGGCAAAATCATTTTTTTATAACACTTATATAATCTGTAATTAATTTGAAGCTAAATTAAATTTTTTAATTTTCACACTAATATATTTTTCAAAAAAATATTCTTTATTCAATTTAACGACTATACTAACTCATTCGACCACGCATAACACGTGACCTCATTTTAAATTCTAAGTTACCAGATAGACTCGATCGTAAACAAATTAATATTTGAAGAAAACAACACGTCTCTATGAATAACGATAATAATAATAATAATAATAATATAATGGTTTTTTATTAAATATAATACGATATAAATACGTATATCATACAGTAATAACTATCAAAAAAAATAAAAAGAAAAGAAAACAGAGTCGAAGTAAAATTATTTATTGTAGAGTACCTAGGTATACTTATTACTTAGGTATACTACCTAGGTACCTATAGTATACCTATACCTAATACCTAGTCAGAGTTAATTAAAAGAGAGATCTATAATATGCACTTATGTACACAACTGCTTTATTATGCAAAAAATAATAATAATAACGTTAAACAATAAAGAAACATAAAATGTCCGTTTTAAAATACACTTATACATGTATGTGTATACATACATATTATACTGCAGCACATTTGAATTCTATTCACGCGGTGTCAGTTCGCCTAATGAATTCTACTCCACGAACTCAAATTACTGTTCTATTATTACTGGGTCGCGTGCTGTACTCAACCGCTGGCAGGCGTTAAACTAGTATTTAATTTTCGCGTAACTGTTTTTTATTGAATTACACGGGTACGAACCGAGCGATGGTCGTTAACCGCCACAGAGCCTTTGAATGTTGACGAACGCTATTCGACTTCTCGGTAAAAAAAAAAAAGAAAAATCGTGTCCTCAAATACCTCGGACACTTCGATTCCACACGTAACGAAGATATAGGTATTAATATTGTACCTTAAAACTTAAGTAACGCGCAACGATACTGTATTTCGATATAAATATAGAAAATCAAAAATCAATAGTACAATGCTAGGGGGGGGGGGTATCATTGCCCCGGGCGCCGTCGGTACGAGGGCACTCTTAAATTTATGAAAAATCAAAAAAGCTTAGTTTTGGGTATATTAAAAATGTACAAATTTTTCAATTTTTTTTCATTTAAAATGTTCAAATTTGAAAATTTATACAATATTATACATTATTTAGGAATTTATATACCTAACTATATTTGTCTGACGTAGATAATATCTTAAAGTTCATTAAAAGTTCATACAAATTATTAATATTATAGAAAAAAAATTTTGTGTTAAAACAACCTCTCTTCTCCCCAAGGACTGGCCCTCCAACTCCACCTATGGAGTGCACAGTTATGCGCGCTGCATTTTCACTTGCCCCGGGCGTCAAATGTCCTAAATTCGACACTGGTACAATGAATAAATGACGATTTTCTTTTTAGTAATAGTATTCATAGTGTTCGTTATCAGTTTGGTATCGATATGTAAAAGTCATACAGTGTTCAGTCGTAGACAAGGACGTACATTTAAGAGCGGAGCGAGTCTGATGACAATGCGCCCAATTGAGTTCAATATTGCGTCTTATTCAGTCCCATAAATATTTTTTTCGTAAAATACACTATTGGAAGTTTTAACCATAACAGCTTGATACTATTAAAATCACGTTTTTGTCTTAATCAATATACATTTATAAATATATTTCTGTAAATATTTCGTTACAAAATTCAGAGTAAATTTACAATTCACAAAATTCGGATGAAAAAATTGTACAACAGAGAAAAAACGTTTTTGACCATACTTGATACACACATAAATTTTAAGCATAATTTATATACTCCTTAATCTGTAAAATTTTATGATTTTTGTTTTCCCGGACTCAAATAGGATATTTTTCGGACTAAATTAGGTGTACATTCGGGTCGTGGAACTTAAATTATTGTAGTATGGTTCCCATAATAAACGTACGTTGTTGTGCCAGTGTTTATGATAAAATAATAAAAAAAAAAAAAAGCACGTTCAATAAGTATATCGAATGTATTTTTTTATAATTTAAAAACATAGTTTTCATGGATTTGTTCGGTTTGATATCGAGATCTCGTTTTCCGGCACATTACTGGCGGTGACGACGGCGGCAGCGGCGGTGAAGTGTGAAGAAATATTTCGAAAAAAGAAAAGAAAAAAACCAAAGACGCGTCGTAGCCAAACGGAAAAAAATAATTTACAGATTCACCGGTTATTACAATAATGCGGTCATTATCATGCCGCAAACGGTGCGATGAATTTAAATTAAGCTCGTTTAAAAAACAGAAATAGGTTCCAACGGCAGCAGCGGCGGCGGTAAAAGTCACGAGCGTGCGCATTGTTAAAAGAGAGCCCCCCTCCCCCGCGCACCCCGTCTTTTGAGGTCGAACGTGTGCGGTAAACTGTGCTGCATATAATTACACGAGATGAATAATAATAATAATAATAAAAAATAATAATAACAACAACAACAATATTCGTCGTAACAAAGTGCGCGACGAGAAACGGTGGAAACGTTTGTCAATATAATTAACCGCGTAAGTACGACAAACGTAACGCATATAATACGCGTATGTTGTGTATACGCAGTGACAAATGACAATTATTTTTGCATTGTAGTCTCGTTTTTCGTTAACCGTTTTTTTTTTTCCTGTCAAATTATTATAACGTCTACCACGTTCACTGGTTGTGTTCGAAACATAATTTTAGTACTAGTTCTACAATGGAAATTCGGCGCGAAATGCAATGAAGTCAACGAAAACACAATAAAAAAATATGTTTGGCAAAACGTAACTAATATATTTGATTCGGCACGTGAAACGGGGAAAATATTCTGAGACGGACGGATTAATAAGTCAGAGGTTCTCAAACTTTTCGCGGTGCCACTCGTTTCTAATTTTTTTATTATGAATTTGATTAAAATAAAAATCGTCTAAAAATTAAAATCCACCAAAAACACAATCGCAACCGGTTTTAGGGTCACAACATTTGGACACTTCTTTAGGGGCGGTGAATATTAATTATTTCACCACTAATTTCGTGAAAAATCAATTATTACCTGTTGAATAACTTGTCGAATCGTATCATGATGATGACGGACGGACGGATGCGGCGCAAAGAAAACTACGGAAATTCGTTGGAATTATAATAATAATAATAATAATGATTATTGTGACGGAACATGCTCGCGTCAATCGCACTGCTGATACACTGATGATGGACGACCGGGGGAACCGACACCGCAGTCAGAGACAACACTATAATAATATATCGTATAACAAACACTATATAGTTAGGACCAGCTGTTTATTAAATACACACACTCGACGGGACTTAATGTGTGTGTGTGTGAGTGTGTGCAAACTGAATTCGAGTGGTTTCCATTCGTTTTTTTTTTTTTTTTTCATTTTATCGCGGTGGCCTATGGAGGAGACTATTGTTACAAAAAAAAAAAAAAAACTATTAAACGTGACGTTTACAAACCTGACACAGTGTACTCTACCGGGCTACCACATTATGATAATATTATTATCTGCCTGCCGACAAGAGGACCTACACCACATATAATACACCGCCGCCACCGTCCGTCCCCTGTGACGTAGAGGGGAAATTTACGTTTAGATTCGTACACAAGTTCAAGGGCTCTCCACGACAGTAAAATAAATATGCACACCCGCGCGTTCGTATTATATATTTATCTGCCGAATTTACACACTCGTCGTTAAGTGTGTAGTGGCCTGAGGATATTTTTGGAGGGGCACAAAACTTTAGGAGCCCTACTCGTGTCCAGATGAAACACAAAACGACTTTATATTTTAAAAGTGGAGTTTTCATCACATACACACATAACAACACTAACCAAAAATAGTATTATTACGACTTATTCATTGACTTTGATATATTATTATAGCGGATTACTTTTAGATTCTGAACAAAGTGAAGAAGCTAGTGTTTTTATAATGATGTTTATTTTTATTTCTGTGTACAACTTTTCGTATGGAAATACTTGTCCAAAAGTTTCGATCAGTAACTTTTTGAAACCGGATTTACCTCTAGAGTCTAGAGTGTACTTTAGAGAGTTCATTTTTTGAATTTCTTAATTCTTCAATTTTTTTTTGAAAAACTACCCAAAATTTGACATAAATGACTTGGAAACCATAAATTTTCAATCCGAACTATATGAAAATTTAAACATAGATAGAAAGTCATATAAGAAAAATTTTGGTGCAACGAAATTTTGAAAATGTAAAAAAAGAATTTTGGACATTTTTCTAACATTTTTTTTCTCATTTATTTTTTTTTAATATTATTAACTTCTCTCATTCAGAATCGTTTTGTTGAAGAAATAATTTATCGTTTCTTTAAAATGCAATACACCCGTCAAGAGAATCCCACTCGTTGTGCGAAGAGCACCCATCGTGTGAAGTATATCCAGCTTTTTTTGGATAAATTTTTTATACTAATGCAATATTTCGTAGCTGGACACTATTCGATTATACTATGTCAATATTTTGCTTCCAGTGAATTTCCAATCGTAAATTTAAATTTATAAAATTTAATTTATTTATTTTTTTTAAATTTTAAATATAAATATAAAAGCACTGAAATATTTTTTGTTGTTTTTTTTTTTAAGTAATACTACGTATTTACTATGTTATGCGACAAAGCGAACAAATATAAGTAATAATTGTTTGAATTATGTTAATTTTTCAATTAGCTGTGCTTTTTTTGGGGGGAGAGGGGTCTGATGCCCTACCCAACCGGGTATGCCACAGACCTCAGTCGTTTAGTCATTTTTATTTTAAAATTACCCATATTATCCGAATATTTATTTTATTCTCCATTTTGGCATTTATTAAACGTCATAGTTATTATATTGTGTCGATGAATATTATAATTTTATAGCCAGCTTTTACACAAATTTATCTAATTTAAATAATAACAATAAAATCTGAGGGTACCTCGACAAACACTGCGGGTATATAACTACCGTCGTAATAATTATTATAATTATTTTGTAAGGTGGTAAAAATAACCCTATATTGAATTCGGTAATTAATATAATATATAGAGATATCGTTTTTAATTACCTTTAAGAAGACGTACATTAGCACAATAAATACCTACGTTTTTATATATAGATATTTATATATTATTTAACACAATATATATATATATATACGTATTTATTCCCATGGTTTCGATACAGATTGACAAGGGTAAGACTTGTGGTGAGTTTTGAATTAATTAACCTTTTTATTTTTAATTTTTTTGTAATGATAAGAATATACTCTTGTATATTACTATGTATACTATATTACTATGTAATATACTCTTATACCTTCCTCCTGATGATTGATTAACCAAATAATTTTGTTCATTTATATTACTTTTAAGCTTAAAACGTTTTAATAATGCAAGTAGATATTTTATGTAAATGTTTGCGAAAAAAAAAATTGACGGTTAATTAGAATTTACCTATTAAATTCAACAGTACATTTAAGTATTCGTAAGCAAAAAACGGAGAAACAACGTCGTCTAACGATTACGGAAACAATACGTTTTGTTAACAAGACGTCGTTTGACGACAGAGCCGTTGTGCGTTTTCTTTGGAAAACTAATTTTACATCTAATTTGCATGCATTTTAAGTACGTGTAAACCGATGTTGTTATTATTATTATTATTATTGTTATTATCTCGTAATCACAAACATTTATCCAAAAATTATTCCATAACAACTCCGCTATAATACACACGTTTACTATTTTAAAACCGAATATTCGGAATAATTAGTAAAATATAGTCAATTGAATACATTTCACGTCGGCATGATGTTAAACTCAAAACACGCTTCATAAATATTCTATAAAATTAAATTATTAAACCAATATTGAGAGGGCTTGAGTTTTGAAAAAGATAGAAAGCAACAAATCAAATTAAATAATTATTTATTGCATTTTTTTAAAATACTAAAAATATGCTTGAAGAATTTTTGAAAAAAAAAAAAAGTGATTTTAATTTAAAGACAAAAGTGAATTGATTTAGTAATATTTTAAATTTCAATAATATATTATGTACAATACTCTAAAAACTAAATAAAAACACTGTCGAATTTAAAAATAATTCATCAATCAATCGTAACGGAAAAAAAAATTCAAGCTGCGAAAATTTTAATTTTTATAATCGAAAATCGCGTTTTATAACGATAAAATTATATTGATTAATATTTATCGTGTTGAGCTATTTTCAATATTATAATTATTTTCTAAACGTTAATCTACATAAAGTATGCACGTGATCGTAATATAAGAAAAAAATCAATAGTAAAATGCATACTCGAGAAAATAATTCAATTTAATTGTTTTATTCTTAAAATAATTTTAATATGTATAAGAATATGTATAAATATGTATAAATTCTGTATAAGAAGAGCAAAAAATGAAACACTTTACGAATTTCATCGGCAAGTAGGTTTAATTGTAAATGATTAATTATGATAGTGTTAAACGCATTTGACGAATAATTGATAGAAACGCACCAAACTAATAAAAATACCGAAAACATCCAGAAAATATATTATAATATATTAAATTTCTCCATATAAAGTTTTGTCGTCATTTGAAAAAATTGGCATATTTTATTCTTTTATACAGTAATTTAACAGGTAATAAATATTACGTAATAATTAAGAATTTCTATTGTTATAATCGATAAGCAGAACGATTAATATTTCAATAACTATGGATTAAGCATCAACCGTGATTTTAAATTAATTACCATAGTATAAATATTAATAGTATGTAATATACTTGTAATATGTTAGTTTTTTTTTTCTTGTTTGTTAATGTAACCGCCTACAACAGCTTTCACACTTGTTGTTGTACGCTTTATAATGGCATAGCAGCATAGTTAATTAGTAATGTGAGCAATTTGAAATACGGCCCTTGCCGTTTAAAGAAGCCCCTAATAACTGTGAAGTGAAAAAATGTCATCTTCTAACCAACTACAACAACAAGCACTTAACACTTTTACTTCAACGATTCGGTTAAAACTTAATTTACGCAGTTGAACAAATACAACATAACATATTATTATTGTCATTGGAAAACGATTTCAGGTTTTAACGTATTCACCTTGTTAAAAGCTTTACGAATTAGTTAAAAATCATAATTAACAAGGCTAGAAAGCCGTAGCGTTAAAAATATTTACTTTTTAGCACTTAAATGTGTGCTCTATAAATAGCACTAAAAATCGGGGAATATGCTGAATAAGCACACTTATACAAAAATATTTGATATATTTGTAAAAAGGAAGAATAATAACATTGCAATACTGTCTGGCCACACGGGTACATTGTAGTTATATGTTTGAATGTTCGGTATAGGTATTTATTGATTAAAATCAGCGATTGCAATGAATCCACTTGACTGAGATTCGTCGATTTCGAATAATTCAAATTGTGATTTAAGATAGATGAAAAAATAAAATAATAATTATTTTTAGACTTAAATAAATGTATTTCTTTTTTACCGTGGAGATATTTTTATTAAAAATATCCCATAAAACTGTAAATTCGCGAAATAGCTTAAAACAACCTGTAAATATGTATAAGTGTGCAGAGAAATATTTTTTCACAGATTATGTTCAAAGATTTCTCAAAGAGAATTTTAATAAATGCTAATACTTCCCAGCCCTGATGATTAATTATTTAAATACAATATCTATCAAAAAAAAAAATCTGCTTTACAATATTTTTATCAGTAATAATTATTAAACATATATTAATATATACGTGAAATGCGTTTGAATCTCGACAGTGACTGTAAATATTATAAACAATTTCAAATTAACATAAGACGTATATTGGTATCGATAAAATGGCGTAAATAGCGATGGCGTGAATAACAAATTACATCAGATATTTCAGTTACCTCGTCGTAGGTAAGACAACAAGATATAATGTATAGGATTATAGCGAACGAAAAACGTAAAGGAAATTTTATTTTTAACTTAATTTACCCTTAAGTACCCTTAAAATCCTATAAAAGGACCTACCGTCCCTTGTGGAAATAGGATCAAAGAAACAAGTCGGTCGGTTGGGGGGAGGATACCGTCTGACATGATTACTGTACACAGGCGACCACAGGCGAGGGGCCGACACCGGTGTCTTGGATTTGTTCCAAAACGTATATCGTATACGCCCAAGCTGTACGCGTTTGCAGTGTGGTATACGTTTAACCGCGCGTAGCTTATAAAGTAGAGAAGAAAAAAAACAACAATATAAATAAAACAATTTGTCTCTCGTTGTTTTATGTCCGCCCCCCGTTTTATACATACATACTCCCGTCGCAGTTTAATAACACTAATTTAAAACACATATGCATCGGATGCATTTATTATATTGTATTGTGTGCACTAATTCGTCCCACGACAGCCGTAATGTATTGCGTGTTTTTAAAATGATGTTTATTTTTATTTTTTTTTTTTCTGTGTACAACTTTTCGTATGGAAATACTTGTCCAAAAGTTTCGATCAGCAACTTTTTGATACCGGATTTGCCTCTAGATAGTACTTTAGAGAGGTCATTTTTTTGAATTTCTCAATTCTTCAATTTTTTTTTTTTTGGAAAAAATTACCCAAAAAATTTGACAAAAATGACTCAGAAACCATCATTTTTTGATCCGAACTATATGAAAATTTAAACATAGATAGAAAATCATATAAGAAAGATTTTGGCGCAAGAAAATTTTGAAAATTAAAAAAAAATAATTTTGGACATTTTTCTAACATTTTTTTTTCTCATTTACTTTTTATATTATTAACTTTCTTTGTTCAAAATCGTTTTATTGAAAAAATGATTTATCGTTTCTTTAAAATTCAACACACCCGTCAAGAGAATCCCACCCGACATGCGAAGAACACCCATCGTGCGAAGTATGTCCGGCTTTTTTAATTTTGTTGTCTGAACAATAAATAACACTGCGATTTGATGTTTTGATTCATACGTTTTATCGCAACTATTATGAATACGTAACTTGGGAATAACCTCAGTACACCATATTTTTTATTTGGAATGGAATTTCAATTGAGAATAATAACTCCTTAAACTGTTTCGCGTATTCAAATCAGGCATTGAAAATACAGAAGAAAAAGGCCATCATTATAGACAAGGTCGTAGCCAGCATGACATTTTGGGAGGAGTTTAGGTTATACAGATATATTTTGACTAAATAAATTAAAACAAAAAAAATCTCAACAAAATCTGTTTGCCATAATAATAATAATTACATTTTAATGAAGTTTATGCAATTTTACACAAAATAAAATTATTAATTATTATAATTGCTATATAATTTTATTTTTTTGATTTCAAAATAAATTTCAGGGGGGGCGGGGTTGAATCTTGAAACCCATCCCCTGGCTACGGCCTTGATTATAGAATGATAATATTAATAATAATTACTTCCATGCCATCAAAGAGAGACCTGACGTTGGTATATTATAATAATTCAAATATTTTTTGTCTATGATCACTGTCGTATATTATTCTGTATCTCTTATAATATTTTATTCGTGTTTATCTTTATCATTATCATTTAATTATTGTATTTATTGTATGCGTTTACTAGGGAATTTAGGCACGAGAACTATGCGGCCTACATATTATATGGTCAGGGTTAAATAATTAACAACCATCGCTTGACCGCTATATATCAATAAGTTTTATGCCATCTGTTGTATATACCCATTTTATATTTCCTGTTACGACAAATAATAATAATAATAATAATAATAGGATAAGATTTCAAGGAAAAGTATAAAAAACGTTTCCAGTGACCGACCGAGTCGTGATCGTTCATCCGCGTTTTAAGCTCACAGTTTATGTCTTATTTGAATAATTTCATTAGAGATTCGAAATAATTAAACTATATACCTGTGCGCGCGCGAGGTAAATATCAGTTGATCGTTTCCGGATTACTACCTCTGGCTATATAAATTTACTCTTTTATACAACCTTGTGCGACCTTCGGCGCGTCACATAAACAAAACTGAAATGATGGCGGCAGTAGTATACGAGTAGTAATCGTGAACTCTTTGGAATATATATAAAAAATATGTACTTAGTACACTGTTATGTTTTATTTAATGTTCTTTACGTTATTTATGAGGCAACACAGAGTTATTGTTATACTCCCGTCAAAATATTATGTCGTGTTAAGACCCGTAATACAAAAAACAATATATTTAAAATAAATAAATATAATACTGAATTTGGTAAAGAAGGCCCGTTCAAAAAAGGTATACATTTGTGCATGGAATATGATATCCCTATTAGACTTTTTAATAACTTTGATCAATACAAAAAATATGTTAAGTTTAAGATAAAAACTAATTCGTAAATAATTATAATATTATATCTAATGCATTATTTTTCGACGTTTCTTTTATATCTATTATTTTATATTATTATTATTAAGTTATTTGAAAATAAGGATAAATTAATATTATTGATTTTATTTGTTGAATATTACCTCTAAAATAAGAACTGTTGTCTCCTCCACAAGTCTAAGCTTTCGGAGACAATCATTTATCATTTGTATAATCTATTTGGATTTAAATTTTATTTGTATAATTTCCTCACAAATTGAAAAATGAATAAAATATTATTATTATTAAGAGGTATATTATTATTGAATTATTAAACTGCAAGAAGCATTTCGAAACGATTCGACGATCAGGCCACAAATTTCACACGTATGGTTTTGTCGAGTAGAACATATTTCGCGTAGGACACTTTGATTTTTGTCCTACAGAAAGTTTTGTTAATATTCTGAAAATTTAAATCGCCATACATTGTTACCACACTTTTCAGCGCTAAAGCGTACCTGCAACAGTGAACAGGTCCGTACTTCTAACCGGATAATAAAACCTACGTAATAATAGGTTACGAAAAGAAAAATTATTCCACAAGTCACGGTCAAAACAATGTCAGCGAAAAATCAATACAAAGGGCATTTTTTCCATTTACGGACAAACCGTCGTCGTTTTCCCAAATATACATTTAATACGACCATTATGCAGGCCCGTAGCTACGGGGGGCCAGAGGGGGCGTTGCCCTCCTCCTAAACCCAATCTTTGCCCCCCTCTAAGAATATTGAAAATATTAGAAAGGCTTTTAGGTAGGTACGTCTTCTCAGTCTTTTTGAGACCACCCTATGTTCATCATTTAATTATCTAAACTTTAATTTAAGTTTTTTTTTTAATACTTAGTATTATTCGTTTCGTATATTTAAAATATAAATGTATTATTGTAAATTCCTTCGTAAATTTCTAAAATATTCTATTATTCACGCAGTTCCAGACGCACGGACGCAAACAATGGTGGTATCGCGGAATTACGAAAACAAAGCCGGGCATACTTCGCACGATGGGTATTCTTCGCACGACGGGTGGGATTTTCTTGATGGGTGTATTGAATTTTAAAGAAACGATAAATCATTTCTTCAATAAAACGATTCTGAACGAGGGAAGTTAATAATATAAAAAATAAATGAGAAAAAAAAATGTTAAAAATGTCCAAAATTTTTTTTTCACATTTTCAAAATTTTCTTGCGCCAAAATTCTATCTATGTTAAAATTTTCATATAGTTCGGATCAAAAAATGATGATTTCCGAGTCGTTTTTGTCAAATTTTGGGTAGTTTTTTCCAAAAAAAAAAATTGAAGAGTTGATA